>JAYDZG010000016.1:16018092-16034730 GCA_034509265.1 Microcambeva bendego | reverse complement strand
TCACACACACTAACACACACACACACACACACACACACACACACACACACACACACACACACACACACACACACTGATAGGCACTACCAACCAACACATCACCCCACATCAGACCGACAGTGCTTAGCTGTGTTCAAAGAAAGGAAGCAGGGAAAGCGATGTGGGCAAGTGGGGGTAAAGATGGAGGAGACGGAGGGGGTTCGATAGTGTAGAAAGCAGAACTGACAGGCTGAAGAGGAGCTCGAGGAAAACATAAGTAGAAAACTCATCACAATGCGCAGCAATAGAGAAACTCCCATGGTGCTCGGCAGGTTTCCTATCTCTGGGGCTAGAGGCAGGTAATAGGAAACGGTAATCATAAAGATGGAGAAAGTCAAGAGTCACGAGAGCTTTTCCCCTTTCAGCCTTTACCATAGAGCTTAAAACGAAGGAATAACAATAAGTGAAGTTCTTTCACCCGATTCAGCACCTCCGACACGCGCTGAGGATAGACGGAAATGAAAAGTATTGTTAATTTTAATAATTTTTATTTTAGTCAGTCCGTTTGAGCCAATTTTTTTATTATGGTTAGAGTTGCACTGGACAGAGTTCCTGCAAATTCCATTTTTCTGCTTCTACCTCTTTCGGCTGGTCCTACTGGGCATCGCCACAGTGGATTGTGATTGATTTGGCATGGTTTTTATGCTAGATCTACTTCCTGACACAAACCTCCCTATTTATCTGGGCATGGGGCCGGCAATACAATGCACTGCTTCATGCATCCTAATGTCTAGGCACATGTAGGACAATTCATTGTCTCCAGTAAACCTGACTGAATGAAACATTCAGACCCAAAAAAGAAAAGGACCCAGAATGCCTGGCCTCTGGATCAAACCCAGGACCTTTTTTTGCTACGAGGTGACATCGCCATACTCCGTATACCGAGGAAATAATGACAAACTGAAATGTGATCCTGTGGTTTGCTCTCTGCAATATGTTACAGGTACAAGCTAGTACTTCCGATTTTCTCCAGGTTCACAAATATTGAGCTTGTTTCATAAAGCTGAGGCTTGGTACTAAATGTGAAATCAATATTTTGTCATGTCTGGTTATACCAAGTTTGAAATCTGGCCACAGTAACAAAACAGACTGAGCCAAAATTGATTTAAGATATGAAAATTTTGATTTAAGAACAGTTCTTAAGAACCTCTTAAGTTCGTAACTCAAGGGTCCACTGTATTTAGAAATTCTTATCATTGGAGGACACTTAGACGTAAACAGTCTGACCTGCTAACCTAGCTCTTAAAAGCAAAAACATTATGTTCAACCTTAATGACGTGTGCACTCCTGTCATTAAATTAAAATACAAAGCTATTTAGTTTTTCGACTGTTCTTATCTAGGACCTGCACATCTTACCCACAGTCTTTTCCACTTTCTGGCTGTCACCCTCTGTACAGTACTTGTAAGGACCTCACTCCAGCCAAGAGCCCGATGGACTGCATTATGTCTGGAGGGGCTGACAGGCATTAGGCATATATTTCCAGTTTGGAAGGAGCTGTCTTTGTGGTGCAACCTTTTGAGGTACCTATCACACCGGATATCATTTTATCCAAAAAACAACCTTGGCAGGAAAGCTTCTATTCAGTACACTTTTACTGTCAATTCATGTCAAGAGTTAAAGCACGCTGGTTAGGAGATGTTTCACTATCGCTCACTAGTTTGTCTACTTTGGTGTGGAGGGAGCTTAAATTAGGTTCAGCTTTTTAAAGGTGAAGCAAACTGCACTGTATTTTCAAAAGGTGGCTAAATGGTTGAAGTCAGTTTTATTTGTTATTTTAATGAAATACAGATTCAAAATCAATCATGCATAAAATTCACCTATGTGCATCAATCACCTATGTGCATTCATAACCCTGTCACCAGTTGACCCCTTCTTTTTACCACTTTTGATAAATACTGACCACCGCAGGGCGGGTACACACCACAATAGCTTTGGTTTTAGAGATCTGACCCAGTTGTCTCGCCATTTTTCTGCTTCTAACGTCAACCTGACGATAAAATGTTTACTTCCTCAGTTTACAAAAAAACTCTATTACATTATTACACCACTTACACTTACTTATGTAATGTCATTTTATTTAAGTAAGGTAAATTCACTGTAATTAGTAAATTATGTTGTTCTTAAGAAAATTTTAATAAACACATGAACAAATATATTTTGACACAAAAAATACATAAAAGGATGGAGGCCCAAGGACAGTGTTCCTAAATGTAGACGGACCAACACTGGAGAGATTAACTCTACACAAGGCAAAAAAGACTCATGTCACATGACTAATTTAAATTCTCCAAGGTTTTCCCATTATACTTTATAGTCGCATAGCTCTCTTTACCTTCCGCCTCTATTTTTTACTTATCCCCACATTTTTATATTTCTGTCTTATTTCTGTATAGGCCAGTATTGGACACTGTTCCTCCCGGCTCTCTAACCTACCTCCGTGAGCCGAACGTCTGAGCCTGATTGACTGCGAGCCTGGGAATACACTGCACTTCTCAGGAACGATAGACCAAGGGGATTCGTCAGGAGGAGATGATGTTTCAGAGCGCTTATCACCGTGGTGCCCTCTGACCCCCAGGATAATGACAGAAGAAACCCTGAATGATGAGAAGAAATCTACCTGCAGTTGCAGAATAATTTGCACTTGGTGACACAGGTGTGTGTGGATGGTGAATCGAAGAAAGTGGTAATTGGAAGGAGATCCATTTAGATAAATCAGCTTATTGTGAAATATTTGTCGTCTTTAAACAACTAACATCTACTCAGTTTCATAGAATCCGTCCCACTCATTACTTAGCATCTCTCTCTCTCGTCCTCATTGTGCCATTGACTGTGCTCGCTAGATTTTCTTTTCATGTATTATTTCTTATGTTCAGCTGATCCACCTCCTTTTCCGGGTCCTCCTCTGCTTAAGTGGATCCCTGTAGTGCTGCTATCTCTACATCTGGGTCTTATTGACAGGCTGACAAAGCCTATTCATATCTGAAAGAGTGTGTAATAGATATTTTGTTGAAAATGTGAAAAAGGAAATATTGCCCAATGACAAGGCAAGCTCAATCTTTATCCTTGATTTTCATTAGTTCTGTTACCTCTTCAAAAGACAACCAAACTGATTAACACCGAGTAGTTTTTATAAAGGCGTTCATCTCCAGTAACCACTGTATCCTCAAAAGTAGAAAAAGTCCTACAGGGGTAAAAATGGGAACATAGATTCATCCATCCATTCATGTATGCATGCGGCTTTGTGGCTCAGTGTGTGGCACTGTCACCTCACAGCAAAAGAGTCAAGGGTTCGAGTTTGCATGTTCTATATGTGTAAAGTAGAGGGCGGCATGGTGGATAAGTGGGTAGCTCTTTGGTGTCAAAGCAAGAAGGTTCTGGATTTGATATCCAGATGGGGTGGTCTGGTTCTTTCGGTTTCTGTGTGGGTTTCCTTCCACTGTCCAAAAATATGCAGCCAGGTTAGAATACTCTTGAGTGTTTAATTAGAGACACCAAATTGCCATATAGGTACCTAGCCACTAGGATGCAAAAAACAGGGCATTGTAGTGCTGGTCCACACCCCAGATAAATAAGTAAGGGTGTGTCAAGAAGGGCATCTGGTGTAAAAACTATGCCAAATAAATAATACGGATCAAAATCTGCTGTGGTGACCCCTAACGAGAGCAGCCAAAATGAAAGATTCCCAAGAAAGACCAAAATCAAGAAAATACACCAAAGTTCTCTACACCAAAAATATTAAATTTGAAGTAAAAATGTTCAGCAAGACAATGACAAAGAACATAGCTAAAAGAACACCTGACTGGTTTAAAATGAGTCATAAAATGAAAGAAAAAGAAGTTATTTTTATAAGAATTTAAAAGCACTTGATGTTTCAAGATACCACCTGTCAGGCTCAGACTAAGAAACCATTGGCACCTTTTTATACTTGTTAAAGCTGTAAAGTAAATGTACCTGGATATGTGTGATCTGACCGTGAAAAGCACCAATCACTGATTTTGGCCTTAGGGAAGTGAGAGGTGAGAGACACGAAGGACGGAATGGTGACAAATACAAGCAAAAAATGTTTTTACTGTGTTTAATAAGCAAACTGGTGTGGGTAGGGTTGGCATTTTCTCCTGTGGGTCTCTTGGGGTGGGTTCAGTCAGCCATTTGTCAGGCAAACTGAAGGATTTGGGTTATATGTAGAAACCCAGGAGATGTTGAGGCATCTCTTCTTAGGCAAGAGCACAGCAAACTGTGAGAAGAGTAAGAAACCTAGAGAAAAGGATATGCTGTCTTCATCCATACATACTTCTTAAATCCTTTTTAGAGATATTTAAATCTCTCAGAGCCTTATTCCAGATTCAAATTTTCAATAAAAATGAAGAAAAATTATATTTAAAACCCATGACACCACCTCAATTAGGGACGTACCGGTTATACAGAAGAATTTTTAATCACCTAGACCTACATATAAAAAGAGCAAACCTAAATACAGCATGTTCCTCTACAAATTCCCTAATGCCGGATAAGGGCACCTATGTTCGATAACCTCCTTCTCAGAAATAGAGGTCCTAGTACAGGGCACAAGATGGGTAAAATAAATTAGGCCATACTGAGCCTTAGGCTGAAAGGAACGAAAGTCAATTATCAATTTGTGACCTTACTGGAATAAATTGTAACTGACATATTTATAAACTTAAACATCTTCTTTTACATGGCTTTTGATAAACAGCAGAAGCAGATGAACCGATAAAAATCCAGAGCCATGACAAAGATGGGGACCCGAATCCAAGCCGAGTTCAGACATTTCAAATGACTCTGACTTGACTCATGACTTGTAAACAACAAGAGTCCCTAGAGTCAGCACGTGTTAACATTAGTCACTTGTAACGGTTGTATATTACGGGTGTCAATGGATTTAAAATAATTAACTAATAAATCACACAATTTGCTGTACGATGAATTGTTAATAAGAGACATTGCAATGTAAAATAACACAGCGGAATAATACTTTTATTCAGATGGTTTTGTTTAATTGCTTCTTTTTAAATTTAGATTCTTCTGTGGATGCTTCTCCAGATTATTTGAATGCAATGGATGCCAGCCTTGCTATTGCTCTTCTCTTTTTGACCACCACTGTTGAGGACACCTCTTCTCATTCATTATGGGCACTGCTTTATATAATCTCTCCCATCTCCCATTTGTGTAATGACATCCAGGAATCACTCCTTTCTTATTTGGAAAAAAACACTTCAGATTATTAAACCTGGAATCAAGTTCACTAGCAGTCTTTGACTACAAACATGTGAGGTTGGACACTCACTAGTCACTCTACCTGTCCGTATGCTACAAATGCATGTGTGTGCATAGATGATCCAGGAAAGAAAGAGCAAGAAGAGAAACACAGATGAAAGAACACGCACACATCAAAACATGTTATGAGAGTCAACATGCAAGCACATAAACATACACACAGAGAAAACTTAAAGTAAGTTAAGCACATGTAGAACATACAAATCAAGAGAGAGCACACAGAGAGCGCAACATACACAAGTCCACAAAAAAATTATTTCTGCTTTCTTATAAAATGTTGGCCTACTTTCATTGCATTCATGACAGGAACTGTATTATCTTCAATTCCCCTTACTGTGGGAGGAAACTGGACCCCATGAAGCACCCAGTAAACCCAGACAGACACAGGGATAACATACAAACTCCACACAGTAAGGTCCCAGAACGCCTGGCCTGGCGGATCAAACCAAGGACCTTCATGCTGTTTACCCACTTAGCCACCATGACTGATTTGCAATAAAAAAACATATTAATTTATGTATTTAACTTGTTTTGTTTTTCAGATAATGCATATTTTTGTTTACTTCTACACTACATTTCAATATATATTGAGTGTATTATATATTGACTCGAGACTTAACTCTGACTCAAATTTTGTGACTTGTGAACATCTCTGCCAGAACTGTTCAAGGCCTGCTGCAGCAGCATCTCTGCAGCCAAACTGGAACATGGTGAAGCAGACTGCTCCCAGCCAGTTGGGTTTTTCAGCTCATGGGGATAACAGATCCACCGGCCGTCCATATGCTTATCCAACTTTGGCAGTCCTACGCAGACTTAAAAGTACACTGTGTATAATTTGTACCATGCACAAAAATCCCCTTCAAACAAACAACAGACCAAAATGAAATAGAGAAGGCGAGGCTCCTTTAGCTGTTTGCCCAGAAAGCACAGATGCCCTGGAACCATAATCACTAGAGCCCAAGTACAAAGGATAGCACTTCTGTCGGCGCGTTCCTGGTCACCCGTAGGCTACAGCCAGCATGATCCAGTTTCAAATCTAGATCCAAAGCATTCCATAGTGGTCGGACAGGCATAATGACCATTCTGTTTATATTATTTAGTATTTTATAGTTATTATTTGAATTCGCCATCCACATGGGGTGCTTTAAAATAAGGAAAGTATGGAAAACTTTAGAAACTTATTATTGAGAAGCTTGGCTTAGAAACCAAACATTATTTTAATGAATGCAGTTACAGTTTACACACACACTTAGTTTAAATAATTCCTGGTTATGCCTAGTTTATGGTACATGATTTTTGCTCTGATTTCCAGAACTCAGCGGTCGCTCTGGGAACAAACTCGGCTCTTCATCGCTATGAGTGAACTGTTCACAAACTTCATTCACTCAACAGAAATTATGAGCTTCATCCAAAATTGCCAAAAACTGCCATTACATGTTTTTGATCACCACTAATTTCATAAAATGTGTCTTTTGTTGTGGAGGTTCTGGGTTGAATGTCAGGGCTTTCTCCAAGTAGGATTGGGTCTTTCTTTGTCATGAAGGCCTGTGCGTGAAACTCTTCACTTTCTCCTACTGCCAAGCTGTAATTTTGTGACGTGCAACACTCTCATTGTCGTCTTCAGAGGTGTTCAAGGTCTTTGAAATATTATAATCATTGTCCTTTCCATAAATGAAATCTCTCAAGTTCTGTGACAGTTTTCAACTTGTTTGAAACTCACCAGAAATGCTTGAACTCAGGGATGGGTTTAAATAACACACATGTAGTTCCATTGTATTTAAGACTAGACTAGCAGTATGTGTTTAGATCAACAATGATCTATTATGTAGGACATGAATAACTGTGATACTGCAGTTGTAACAGAACATCCTGCAAATTCATTAAAATTGTGTTTGGTTGTGGAGGTCCTGGGTTCGATCTCAAGTCTGTGTTTCTTCATGTGTTTCCT
Source organism: Microcambeva bendego (assembly GCA_034509265.1). Lineage (NCBI taxonomy): Eukaryota > Metazoa > Chordata > Actinopteri > Siluriformes > Trichomycteridae > Microcambeva > Microcambeva bendego. Next base: position 16,027,446 of record JAYDZG010000016.1, on the reverse strand, counting down.
GTGGGAGCTCTGGTTTCCTCTCACAGTCTAAAAACATAGTCAGGTTAATTGGAGACATTGTCTTATAAATAAATATGTGTGTATGTCTGCCTTGTGATGGATGGGCATCCTGTTCACAGGCTGTTTTATTGAAAAGCTGCGATAGGCTCCAGCAACCCCATGAGTTAAGAAAGTGTGTGATATTTTTGAAAAAAGTTCTTATATTCTACCAACATTGACAATTCCAAAACAATGAGTCTAGCAAAATGTTCATAATAATAGCAAGAAATACATATTATTGACTACATTTTTAATTTAAAAATATGTAAATGACTAATTTGTCAGAGATAGAACATGAATAAATGATAAATTGCTCTTTGCAGATGCCTACACAATCAATTTTTAGAAGCCATGTGGTAAGCTAGATAAGCATGGTTGAGGTCAGGTTTATTTATAATCTACCTGCCAGTCTCACCATCTCACTATCTTGTATGTTTCTTTAACATACAATACTGGATAATTACAACTGTAATTCATGTGAACACAAACCAGGTAAGATGTAGCCTTGCTGGTAATCTTGGAAGTGTGTTTGTTATCCTTGTCTTATTGGAAAGTCCAAATTTCACCAAGGTCCAATTTTACCAAAGACAACAAAACATTCCTCCTCACAATGCCCTGGGATTTATGTGGATCCAAGACAGCGGTCACACGGTCAATGTCCTGTGGAAAATCCCCATAATAAGCGATCAACCTCTGTGCTTGACCATGGGGATGGTCTGGTCATAAGTCCGGTCTTTCACAAACTACAAATCCATACAGCTAAACAGTTCCAATTTTGATGTTTCACTCCATAGGCCTGTATCACAAAACTCTGTTTGTTGTGTGGTCAAGAATTGTTTGATTGCTTCTTTGTCCCAGCTTTCTCCAGGTCAGTTTCTTTACCATGATTGCTAAGGCTTGTGGGCAAAACTTTGTGCTTTCTCCTACTGCCAAGCTGTAATTTTGTAACGGTTAAATAACACTCTCATTGTCGTCTTCAGAGGTGTTCAAAGTCTTTGAAATATTACTAATATTTTGAAATATTACTTTGAAATATTAATAATGAAGTATTGTCTTTTTTATTCAATGAAATCCATCAGCTTCTGTGACAGCTTTTTAACACACCAGAAATGTGTTTGAATCTCTGGGCTCAATTTAAATAACACACATAGTTTCATTATATTTTAGACTAGACTAGCAGTAGGTGTTTAAATCAGCAATTATGTATTATGTTGGGCCTGAATAACTTTGACATTGCAGTTGCAACAGAACATCCGGCAAATTAACAGGAAAAATAATCATTTCGCATTATGAAATTGAGATTTAGCATCAACAAATGAGTTCTGAACACTCCACAAGCACAGCAGTTTTGGAGATCTGACTCAGTCGTCTAGCAATCTCATTTTGGTCCTTGGCCTGCCACTAACAGGTGCCGTGATGACAGATAATCAGGGATAATATGTCTCGTCGGTCTATGTTGCCCAGGTATGTGATAAATCATGCAGTCATGGGTACAACCATAAATCAATCAATTTATAAGGCAATAAATCAAAAATATCAGGAAATATAGTTTGAAGTTTTTAAGAATATGCAGCTCTGGATTAAAAAAATAATAAATATAAATGTAACTGTAAAACAACTGTAAACAAATTAATCATAATTAATCATACTTCATCCATCTGTGGTGAGAAAAAGTAAAATAACAATTGTGGTCTTATAGGTGAAGAGGCTACATGGGCGATTTCACCTCCTGAAGGACACATCCACTATAGTAATTTATTCATTGTTTGGACTCTTCTTCTTGGTGGGCCAAATCATTTAAGTGGTCTTGGCTGTTTTCCAAAACTCTTAAACTTTCGCAACCTTGAGACTTCCAAAACAATGAGATTGCACAAAATCTTTGAGGCAAGCAAACTCTACCTCAAAAATCAGCAACACGTAAATATAAGTACTTACATGTTGACTAATGAAAAAAGTAAATGTATTAATTTGTCATAGATAGAACATGGGTAATGATACCTTGCTCTTTGCAGACGCCTACACAATCAAGACCATGTTTAGAAGCCATGTCTGTCAGCTAAGTTGGCAAGGTTGAGGTCAGGTCTATTTATAATCTACCTTGCAGTTATATGATTTTTACCAAAACCTGCAGGCTGAAGTGGTGTCACACTGTCAAATCCAGTGTAGCACTATAAAATGGGTTTATTATAATATTTTAATATTATAACACAACCAATATTTTTTTTATAAACTATGCCAACACATTAGTTTAAATTTTCATTCAAATTAGCCAATGAACATCTTTGTCTTGCTAAGTCATATCATTTTTTCTGGGTAATAGTCTCCCACAGATTTAAAAATAATAAAAAAATATTGTTTTATTTTTTATTAACATAAAATGGATGGTGGTCCATTGTTGATCTGTCATAGTTTTGACACAACACACACTGGAGTATCTAAAATTATAATATGAGTAACTTATGGCCAAAATATAGGCAACAATTCAAATCAGTATTAGAGGGCACAATGTAAATCACCTTTACTTCACTTGTATGTTTTAGTGAGGTTACTGGAATAGGGACTTTGTGTACATCCATCTGCTCTTTCTTTTTGCTAGCTTGGAAAAAAAGTTTTGTTAAAAAAGAAAGAAAAAGGAAATGAAATATGAGACGCAATTTGATTGCAAACCACCAAGAGACTGGAATGAAAATCAGAGGAATCAGGTGAGGTGTTGAGTGTGCAGTAAGCCTATCAGCTTACTCTTCCGAGCAAATGGTTCATACGCTAAGCATCCTAATGCATGTCTGCTGGCTCAAATTGAACTTTTTGGTAAGTTTACCTGAATTTTAAGTACAACATATTCACAAGAGAATTTTCAATCAAAGCATGACCGTAAATGCACGCTCACACATCTAAAGCTGCTCGCCGACATCTCGGCTTTGTCTAGGCTACAGTATTCTTGTTTTGCCCAACTTTCCTAATGACAATCCCATGGAAATTCAATAAGAAGCCAGTGGTGTTTTGGTGACCCATAAACCTAGTCGATCTGGGGTTGTGACTTTCTGACCCCAGACTGTTCCTAAAGGTTAAGCCCAACTGCTGCTTACTGCCCCAGGAGATACAAAGAACCGATATGTATTGATCCACGGTGAAATGTCAGTCTGCATGGGTCATTGGGGATAAGCGGGCCATTATGAAAGGAGCTGGTCATCTATAGAATCTATAGAAAAAATACATATTTTGAAAATTATCCATTCATACATAAAGAGGATGGACAAATGAACAAAAATGGTAACCATATGTTCACTTGCAAGATTTAAGATTAACATTCCACTGTACACCATACAAGGCGCACAGAAAATACCGATACATCGACCAGGCCTAACCGGAGTAACCAAAACTAAAGGAATATATGTTTTTATTATACTGTAGATTACATGTTTCTATTTTATTATTTTTAATGCAATCTGATGTAATAATGTTGGTCAGAAAAATCTTTTTTTTTGTAATTTTATCAATGTAATAAATGTAAGACAAAACACATATTGTTGATGATATTGCATTTTGCAAAATTCTCAGCATTTTCTTACACTAAATTGTGGGTCATTTCAATACAATATGGTTGCCAATGTTCCCTATTATAGCTCTGTAAATGTTATTTCGAACAGTTGTGCTATGACCCGAGCTCTTCCATTCCAGTCTTCACTCACAGGCTAATGCAGTTACAGTTGAATTATAAAATAATTACTTTCTGAGTGAAGCTTTGCTCCTTGGTATTTTGTCCATTGACTCCCGTTGCTTTGAATTTTTTCATATCAAAGTATTAATTGTCGGCTCTCTTTTATCTGAAACATGCTGTTAATTTGAAAGAGGACTCACCTCTGCAGCTGCGCTCATAACTTTGATCTGGTCACTTCAAAGCCCGAGCTCGTTGTCATTTAATGTTTCGGGACGCCATCTGTACCTCCACATATAACGCACTCGGATTCAGCATGCATGATTACATTTCAAATAAATTCCTACAAGTGCAGAACCTGAAAACACTAACCATTATACGATTAGAGCAAAGTGAATACATTTCTAAAGGCGAAGCTCTCAGGCGATGCTATAAAACTTTAAAAAAGTCCTGTGTTAATTAAGCTGCTGATTGGTACGTGATTAAATGAGCCACGCTCAAGTGCTTTAACAAACAAAGAGAACACTTCAGCAGAATGCATTTGAAGGGTGGAAGCATACTTTTCATTAAGTGTGTCTTAGGGAAAAGTGGAAAAAAAGTCACATAGATTTCTCTGAGCATGTAATTCATCTTTGGACCAACTCTTTAAGCATGTTATTTAAAGCTGAAGAGGGTCTCTTAAGCTCGCTGACTCTGCTGGCGCTTCAGGGAGAGATAGTGTGTTGAATCTAGAAGATAAAATGGCCTAACGATGACGCGATGACAGATGTGGAGCTCCAGGCACCATTCTGGTTCACAAACTGTTAAAAAAATGCATAAATAAATGAAATAAACAAATAAATAAATGAAATAAATAATTATTTAAAAAAGAAAGAACCTGGTTTCGAACCAAGTAGAATCAAAGAATACTAGGGGTTAGAGTGACGTCACCTGTGGACGTGTCGTGGTAGAGGTTACAAGGCTTAGCTTGACGCTGTGCTTTATCTTCAAAGTTCATCTGTGTGAATTTGGACCTGGGGACCTAGGCCATATTAACAATGCTAAACATTAATGTGACTTATATTAAAATAATGAGCAAAATTTTTAGCAGTACAGAGATCCACAGAGATTATTATGACCATCTTGTACTTTCGACAGGCATTGTAATGGTCTGAGGAATGTTTTTGTGGTGTTCTCTGGGCCCCTGCACTCCTGTTTATGCTGTGAATCCATCCTTGCCAGCTGATTGTCTTACTTGGAGTGGATGTCCTTCTCCCAGCAAGAGAATGTCACATTGACTAGAAATGACCAACATGGGTTGGAAGAGCATGACCAAGACTTTTAAGTACTACCTTGCCTCTCTAATTCGAAAAAAAAGGGTTCGAAAAAGCGTGAACAGAACCAGTTTAAGAACCAGAGGTTAAAAAGCACTAAATAAACTGGAAATATTAATAACAGTCCTGGATCCCGGTAGTCTCTGGACATAAAAGTTTTCATCCCTCGAGTAAAGCACAGAAGAAAAAGAGTGACTTAAATTTAGATCATCCTGCAAAGCAGTGATTCTAAAAACTGAACTTTAATGATACCACTGAAAAACAGGATCAACCTCAGGGCACACACACAGAGCTGGATAAACATCAATGCCCTGTATAACAAGTAGTGTTCATGTCTGTGTGAGTGTGAGACAGAAAGTGTGAAAATGAAACCTTGGATAACAAGGTGCAGCACCTTGTGTGTGAATGCAGGCCCAGAGGAATTCCATTTGATTATGTTTGTAAAGTTAGGTATGTTCTCTTAGTGTCCATACAGATTTCCACTGGGTATTCTTGTTTGTCTCTATCGTCTTGAAAATGCAAATGGGTAAAGCATGGGTGGCACTGTTGTCTCATAACTTAAGCCCAGCACTGAAAAGAGTCGAGAGAACTGCTGCCAGCCTTCCAGAATTAGACGCTCATACACTGAAAGAAAACTCAAAAAGAATAGCGCAATAAATGCAGAGTGTACACTGGCTCCTGATTAGAAAGAAGCTGTTAATGAAGATGAATCATTGGATTGATGAATAATAGATCAGTATATGAAGGGTATAAAAGAAAGTTTTATTCTGCTTTTTGCATATGAATTCCTTTTCACAGGTATTAAAATTTTAGTTTTCAATTTGAAGGGCAATTTTTCTTTTTTATCTTTGTGATTTAATATACTTGGGCATGAGTGTGGTAAAAGTTGGCAACACACCAACATTACTTCACTGCTCAAGGATCAGGTTAAGAACACATTCTCACAATGAGTTTGTTAATGGTGGAAAAACGGCCATAGCCTAGTGATTAGGGTACAGGTTCAAACCCCACCACTGGCAGGTTGCTACTGTTGGACCCTTAAGCAAGACCCTTAACCTTCATTGCTCTGTATACAGTATACAGCAACTCAACTGTAAATCACTTTGGATGAAGGTGTATGTTAAATACTGAAAATTGAGTCAGCTCGAATGATGTGGGGGCCGTGGGCCAAAGTTGGCCCACCATTTCTTTATTTTGGCCTTCCTTACAAGTTCAAAACAGCGTCTACTTTTGTCAGTATTTGTCAGTATCTGGGATTTTGTTTTAACACATGTTCAATTTTCTATAACTCCAACTGCAATTCATTAGCTGGCCTCAATGTTCCATGAGACAGTGGGTTGCACATTCAAGCCCCTGTCAAGTAGCCTTTGATGACAGAGGAAGGTTCAGGGTTGTCAGACTGGGCAGTTTTCCCACAGATTGGTGAAAACATTTATGGCTGGAAACCACTGTTGCAATCTGGTAACACTGGAGAGGTTGTTAAGGGAGCAATGAGACCACAAAAAACAGATACATTTAAAAACCGTCACAATAGATGATGTTTATTCGTTTTTTTAAGGATTTTAACAATGTTTTACACTCTTTGTTACATTCATGACAGACACATGGTCACTACAGTAATGTACTGTATATTAAACACACTTGCATATTGTGTGAGCCACCGTGCCGCCCCATAGTGGACAATGCATCAGTAGGCAATCCCAGATGAACTGAAAAGTGGACAATGCTAACCACTGTTTTAGTCTTTTTTTAAATTTACATTTTTGGTATTTAGCAGATGCCTTTATCCAAAGCAACTAATATGACAGTTACAGTATATGCTTTTGAACAATTGAGAGTTAAGGGCCTTGCTTAAAGGCTCAAGAGTAGTGACTACCCCAAGTATTAACTACCCCAATTAAGGCAATATAAGACCTGAGAAATAAGTTCACCCACTGTGAGCAAGTAATCATTTAGTATTACTGGAGAAACAACTTTTTTTGCCCTCTAAAAATAAAAGTCGACTGGGACACCCAACACTAGCATGAAAAATATGCTTGTCAAGCATAAGAAAATAAAAGAATTAAATCAATTAAATATAGTATATATGTCAAGATAAAATTGCTTGCTTGGTATTAAGTTAAGTCTCCAGGGCAAGCTGCAGTCATAGTGGCCCATTTTTTTGCAGTCAAATTTGCCTCCGCTGGGGTGAAAGAATGCTATTTCTGGTTATGCTACTCTTATACTCTTTAAGAAACACAGCATGGCACAGCACAGCTTTGATTTTTTTTCTCAGAACAGTCTCAGGAAAATGACACATGTCTTCATTTCTCTCACATGTGCACACTCACATGTCCAACACACTCCTGTCTGCTATGGCGACACACCACTTATGCTAATTTTACCAACGAGTGCTGAAATCTGGCAGTCAATCTGGCGATCCGGGAATAATGCATCCATCCGTCTCTGATGCGGATGATCAAATGGACGCAGCCGGTAATGAAAATGTAGTCATGCGTCAGGATGACAGCTTCTTTCGATCAGGCTGATGTTGTCAGCCTAGGAGGAAGGACACGTAAACAGTGAGCTTGTGTTACTCGTCTATATCAAGCTCTAGGCAGTATGCCGTAGGCTACGGTCATTTAATATTAGTGCTTTGATGTGATCTGTATCTGATAATAGTCTAATCAGATAGCATTATGACCCCTCCCCCATGCCCATATCACTGTTTTTAATATGTGATTCTTTTTTCCCCCCATTATTTTAATAACCGATTACCTAACATACAGTTACACTGAACAGGCATACCATTATGACCATTGACAGGTGAAGTGAATAACACTGATTATCTATTCATGACACCTGTAAGTGTGTGGGTTATATAAGGCTGCAATTGGGCACTGTTGTCAAAGTTTATGTTACAAACCAGAAAATTAAAAGTAAATTCCTTTAAGTAAAAGGAGTTTCCCTAGGACCAAATTGTGAAATGTTAGATGGCTGGATTAGATCTTCAAAACTGCAGCTCTTGTGGGGTGTTCTGGGCAGTATCAACCAAAAATGGTAAAAGCAAGGAACAGTGGTAAACCGGTGACAGGGTCATATTGTAGCTTTTGGAGCTACAATAACTGAAGTTAATGCTGGTTCTGATAGAAAGGTGTCAGAATACACAGTGCAACATATCCATGCTTCTGAATTGTGAAGTTTGTGTGACACACAAAGAAAGAATCCAATAAGCAAGGAGGGGACAGACACACACAGAGAGATGATTAAACTAAATGTTTAACAATACAAGACAGGTAGACTAGACAACCTAAACTAGCTGCTAAACAAAACACACATAAACCACACTACAGATAAACTAGATATAGTAACTAAAGTAACTGTTAAGTAAAATGTTAAACACATGAAACATATGCTTAGTCTAAAAAATGAACTAAAAGTACCACAAGAAAAAAAAACAAGACTTAACACAACTTTTTAACAAACGAGGAACAGCTGTGGATCACTAGCATCAATGACTAATAAGAATGAGGACGCGTGGACTTAAACAGCAATCGGGCTTGGCACATGCACAAACTGCATTACAAAGAAAAAAGAAAGAAAAAAATGAATGCTGTAATACAGTCAAACAAATACAAGGACATATTGTTTTAATTTGCCATTTTCATGGCTGGTTGGTGTGAATCTATTTGAGAGTCCTCCTTCAGAGCATTTCTTCAGTTTATGCTGAAAACTTAACTTAAGTCCAGTAAAAGTAAAAAATTTTTTTTTTAAATTTAACATATTGTGTGTGAAAAGATGTAATACGTATCTCTGAAATATGGTCACAGATGTTTCTTTTTTTATTCTTATTCCACAGTCCGGCTTAACAAAAGAAGAAGTGATTTATGAGTCTGAGAGGGCAGCCCTATTGACTCCAGTAGTACTCTGGAGTAAGAAAAAAAACACTGTTAAAGCAAAACTAAATCTATAGCGAAGAGCCAAAAATGTCTCGGTAACAAAAGAACAGAAGAGATGTCTGGAACAAAAACTACATGCCCTATTGACTACATGTCCTTTTCTTAAATTATTGTTCTCAAATGAGATTACATCATGCTACAAGAGTACGGGCATGAACCTTCTATTGTTTAACAGAAATGGACATTTTTTATATAACCAGTTGTTTTAAAGCAAAGTTGTATTGCCATTTTTTGTAGTGACAATATTTTAAGCAGCACAAAGATGCTGCCCTGGACTCCAAGATCGAATTTCTCTCTAGGCTTAGCATGCAAGCTGCATGGTGGTTCACGCCAGGAAGGTCCGGCGCTCGATTCCCAGGTGATTCGGTTCAGGTCCTTTCTGTGTAGAATTTGCATGTTCCAGGAGCTC
>JAYDZG010000016.1:16004388-16016103 GCA_034509265.1 Microcambeva bendego | reverse complement strand
GAGAATCTGTGGTCAGACTTGAAGATTGCTGTTCACCAGTGGAAACCATCTAACTTGGAGGAACTGGAGCAGTTTTGGCTTGAGGAATGGGTAAAAATCCCAGTGGCAAGATGTGGCAAGCTCATAGAAACTTATCCAAAGCGACTTGCAGCTGTAATTGCCCTAAAAGGTGGCTCTACAAAGTACTGACTTGTGGGTGGTGAATAGTTATGCACACTGAACTTTTCTGTTATTTTGTCCTATTAAGTGTTTGCTTCACAATAAAAAAATATTACATGTTCAAAGTTGTAGGCCTGTTCTGTAAATGAAATGATGCAAACCCTCAAACAATCCATTGTAATTCCAGGTTGTGATACAAACAAAACACGAAAAATGTGAAGGGGATGAATACTTTTGCAAGGCACTGTAAGAACTCATAAGTTTAAATTGAGTCATAAGAATGACATTACAATGTCATAAGCATAGTAGTAGATTATAATGGGCATTTCAAAAAACCTAGCGAGCTTTCTAAATGACTGAACTGAACCTTCCACACACATGAAGCAGATGACTTTTTTCGCTAGCACACCAGTATAGAGAGTCGGAACTTCACGTTTGGCACCACCCTGGCCACTAGGATACACAAGCCAGTGCATTGTAGTACACAAAACTCAAAGTGAACCCACATAAACATTGAGAGAACTTGAACATGTACATGTAAAACATGCAATATCAGAGGAAACATTAATATGTTTCTCTGCAGGATCCCTGTGTTTATTTCGTTAATGTACTACTGATTGTGTCGTAGAATGTTCACAATACATTTCTTCCTTTCTCTGTGTGTCTGTGTGTGTGTGTGTGTGTGTGTGTGTGTGTGTGTGTGTGTTTGCTTCAAGCCCACCCCTGTCATGCCAACACAATCGGATTGGCGGGCCTCCAGCGCAGCACATCTGGCACTTGAAAGGCATAGACTACAGAAGGTGATGTGCCTGGCTCAGGAACAATGCCAAGAGCAGAGTCGTTCAGTGCCCCTGCCTCTTCTTCCTGGAGACAGGCTCGGGAAAACGTTGGGAAAGGGGAAGGGGGGGGGGAGGGTTGATAGCAGGAGAAGGACGGTCGTCGGCCTTCTTTACAGTTATAGCACAGCCTCAACTTTTCATGCACATCAACCATCACACATCATTACATAGCAACTATTAGAAAATTTTAAAAGTATAATAATACATTATATCCATTACAGCACCTGTTTGTGGGTGGACCCAAATCACAATCAACATTCATCACTAAAGGTGTTTAATCAGGTGTTAAAAAAGGTGTTGAAGTCAGGGCTCTGTACAGACAACTGGTCTTTCTTTATGCTGTATGTGTTAAACTTGCAAAAACACTTGAAACTCAGTGGGTGTGCTCGAAAACCTAGGGAGATGCCTTGCTGTCTTACTGTCTACAAAGGCAGCCATCTATGCAGAGAGAATTCTAGAGAATCTCTTCATCTGCTCTAGTTCGGTGTCACCACAGTGGAACGTGATTTGCATTATTGATTTAGTATAGTTTATATGCCGGACACCCTTCATGACACAACCTTTCCAATTGATCAGGGCTTGGGACCTGCACTACAATGCACTGGTGTCCAAAATCCAAAAACAAAGAAACAAAAAAATGACAACAATACCATACTAAGCTAACAGTTAGCATTGGGCCATTCAAACCAATGGGACGAAGTTGCACAACACTCTAGCATTTGAAATACCGTCTCCCTCCGTGTTGCAAAAAGAGTTTGATTGTCACTGACCAGCCTGAACTTCCACTTGTACACGTTTATACAAATGAAAGATTATTAATAATTTATTTAAAAGTAACTTGTGTGTTCTTTGCTCCGCATTGTCTGCCTGGTATATTTATTTATTTTTTGGTGAGAGAATTTGTACCATTCTGATTGATAGAATAGTCTTCCCTGCTAAGGCCACATGGGATGCTCATTTGTTCTACACTGAATACGTCTTTCATATTTTGCTGCCCGTGTAGGAAGGATATTAAAGCATCTAGGATTCTGAACAGCCTTCTACTCCCTACTAAGTCATCTTAAATTTTCAGTGGCATATTCATTGTTGAACAAGTGAGCTTTGCATGCATCCTTATTGGATATTGTTGACCACACTGCAGGTTCAATTATATTCCTTCCCTCCTAGGAAAGCTCTAAAATCCTCCTGTTCCTATTTAAAACTCAGCAGCAAATATGGATTTAGACTTTCTTTTTCCTTCTTTTGCAAACACTCATGGGAAAGGAAGGGGGAGTCGGGTGTAGATATGGAAGTAATATCAGGGCCAGATGGCTTAAGTCTGCAAGTGCCTATTGAGATAGGAAGAGTCTGTGCCACCAAGCCCATTTTGATTAGACAGAGGCTTTGGAGCCAGTGAAGATCTGGCAGAGTCTTCTTAGCCTCCAGATGATAAACTCCTCAATCACCTTACTAAAGTACATGCATTTAGCTTGGCAGCCCCCGCGATGAAAAAAAGCCTGGCTTTATTCTCCATCCTTTACCCTTTTTGATTTTCTTTTTTTAGCACTAGCTTTTCCTATATTTAAGAACCAATCACAAACAGAGGCTAGTGTTTGTTTACCCGGGCTTGCTCGTTAATATAAAACGGAACACCCTTGTGAAAGATGAAGAGGAGAAGAAGAAAAAAAAACAATTATGCACTGGAACGCAAATGAGGTATGGCCGCGTCAACAGAAAAGGCTTAATAGTTCATTTCAGTCATTTTCTGAGTGTGAGTGCATGGGGCTTTTTGGTCCATTACCTCCGAAACAGCATGCTAATTCACTCTTTTGCAGACAAAATATTTAGCTGTGCTATGCTCCTCACAAATGAACATGGGTGCTGAAAACAGAAGTATGGAGAGAAGCAGGAAAATAAAGTCTATTTGAAGTTTTCTCTGATATTGCATGAATCTGCCTGCAGCATTAGCCCAACGGGTTTGCATAAAAATATTAGCATTAAAGGCATTTGGGTCATAAGTGAGTATTTACATAAGCAACCTCTGCACAAGCTTCCACTTTTGTATCTTCAAATATCCACTTTAAAATTAGTTTTGTTTGTCTACCACTCACTTTAAGATTTCAGCTCTTTCCAGTCTTTTACTTTTGTCTTTTAGAATAAGCCAGAAAAAGAAAATACCCTTTTATTTGTCTGACCCTTTTATATATGCAGTAAAATGAAATTCAGTTCACTTCACTTATCCTAATAAGAGTCGTGGAGGGGTGCTAGAGCCTGTTCCAACTCTTCAACGGATGCAAAGAACACGGTAAGTACCCGAGTACCAAACCCATGTGGACATTCTTGCTGTGAGGCAAATGTGCTACCTGTTAGCACTTGATAAATCATTATAGGTGGCAAAATTAAATAGAGAGAATATAAACAATGAAAAGAACATTAGGGAAACTCTCTGTGCCCCCACAACAGTGATAGTTTGACTGCACCCATACAAATAATAATTACTAATAAAAATGATGTCCCTCATTATGGCCGTATTTCCAGGAATTGATCTGTATTATTTTTGATATTCAAGGACATTTACAGGGACACTATTGGTAACAATAAGTTTGGATTATATAACACAGGTATGGATGATGAAAGTAAATTAATATACTATTAACTGTGCACTCAGATTTACATTAGACAGACATGATTGCAATACATTTCAAACTGAAACACTATTAGCATTTTGTAAAACCTGCTAAATGTATACACTCATTCATGGTGGCATAAACAGACCACAAAACTTATTTTATGATATTTTTGCCTAGCCTGCAATCATTTAATGATTTTCCCAGCTGCCAATCAAAAAAAGGAAAGCTCGAAAAATCTCATTGAACTCTGTCAGCGCTTCATTGGCGGTTCCTGACATTTCAGAATTGGGGCCAAATTCTTACCTGCACACCTTCTCAAAAGCTGAGAAGTCACAGTGGCTGAGAACATTGGCAGAAGATCAATACCAGACGTTGCTCCTCTTTTCACGGCTACTGGCCTGCATGACAAAGTAAAATGGATGTGGAGAAACTTTACAGCAACGCTGATGTACAGCTATATGGAAAGGTACAAGCATGAACATTGTGATCACAAGCTCTTAGTGCTGAACCACTGGTGTGCAAACTGGACTCATTTCAGATCAAGCGTGACATTCTCATTTTTACTTGTGCTTTGTACAGTCATGGTAAAAAATTAGAGACCACTTAAGAAGATCAATGTATCGAGCTCTACAATTTATGGCTATGTGTTTGACCAAAATGAGCAGTATTCTTTTATTCTATAAACTAGAAAATGAAGTATAATAGAATAAAACAACACTGCTCATTTTGGTCAAACATACCCCCATGCATTTAAAAAATTTAAGTTTTCATTACACATATTAGTTTTCCTGATTGTTCTGTAAAATTTTGAGCAGTACATGATCTTAAATGGGTTCATATAAACCCTGGTTCCTTATAACCATTCAGATGGAGACTTCCTTTGTATTTGGGATTGTTTACACATTCCACACTCAAACTGGTTATTTTTTTTTATTTCCACTGGGGAATCCCTGATTGCATTCAAGATGGGTGTATTGCTGTTTACACTACCTCCAACCCACTTGCAGCATTTGAAGAACCCCACCCACATAACCAGACTGTCCCACCCTAGCAGAGGTGTGTGCACACCTAGCAAAAATGAGTTTCGAAATGAGGAGTTCTTAATCTCCGCGCCAGTGTAGTGTATCTCCCACCCCCCCAAATAAAATCCTGATTCAAAGGTCCATAATATGTATGTGAATTTGGTATTGAGGAGTAATGGCCTAATGCTCCCTTTGTGATCAAGTGGAACCTTAATTAGGATTGGGAACATTAATACCTCACAAATGCTTCTTCGGCAGTTCAGTTTGTTCAACTGACAGTTCACCACAAACAGACAACAAAAAATCTTATGGGAAAGCTTTCCCAGAGGAGTCACAAAAACAACTTCAATTAATACCTGGTGAAAGTTTTGGAAAATAAAGTTCAACAAGTTTTTGACCAGGTGCCCATTCACTTTTGACCTTTCCATGTGTCTAAGTCTGTGATTTGACACATACAGAGACAGCTTGTGCTCCGAAACAGCAGGTAGCACAACAGGAGCTTGGTATTGTCCAAAATGCATTTATCTGTTTAATCTTGGCCCCTGTGAGTGGTCTTCGAGCTGGGCACTAGGACACGCACATAACCACTCCAAGGTTTGGAGGCTCAAATTGGAGTCTGGTAAGTAGGACACCCATAGAATACTGTTAATACGGTTATAGACAGTTGGCTGAGCAGGCGCCTGAGCCAGATGGTAGCGTTTCCTGTGTTCATTTCTGCGACCTCAGCTGTAAAAAAAACTTTTAAACAGGATTTATTTTAAATTTCCCTTAGAAACCAGACAGAAGGTGGTTCACTATAGGAGGCAGCATTAAAATAAGGATGGGGACGATCATGTTACCTTATAGTCTAATAAGAGAGAAGTGAAGCGCCACTGAATACCCATTACAAGTACACTTGATACATTAAGCTAACAATACCTATAGTGTTTTACTGAGTAGTAGGGGGTAGAGTCCTAACGTCACTTGAGCTAAGATTTCAGGAATACCTGCAGGAGTAATTCTACAGACAGCAGGGAGCCCCTATGCAAGGATTTTTTTTAAATTTAAATAGATATAATAGTAAAGGTCATTGCTTCATTGATCTGAGATGAGTAACTGCTAATTTCCAAGTGCTTTTGCAACAGCGCAGACATGCATCATCAACAAGCGACAATCATCTACTTACTAATGCCGAGTTCACACAGACTTTGGGAGTTGTCAGATCTCTGTACCGTTCACACCACACAGCTGGATCTCTTGCACGTCAAACTACAACTACACAAACTACACCATCTACAATCAGGTGAATTCTCGGATGAGCCTGTCTGATATCCTAAAGTACTTTTTGGCACAAAAAACAAAAATGAGTAAGGATGAGGGTTTTAAAAGGATTTGGTCTGCGAACAGCACAGATTCTTTAATTGTGAGCTGGAGGTTTATAACTAGTTTGGGCAATGCAGCATTGCTGTTGTCTTTTGTCGACAACAATAGGGTCAGAAGTACTGTAAAATGTGTCGATGTTGTCTGGTACAAATATTATTCCTCCCCTGCCTGTTCGAGATCCAGATATTCAACTTGGTATGAATCTGATTTCGCTCCCGATCAGGGCAGGACAATCAGGGCAGAAGTCGTGTAGTGTGAACTAGGCATAATGTGTACTTGACATTCTGAGTTGTCATATCACTGTTCAGTTCACACCACAAAGTGTATCAGTCGTCACAGGGATGTGTTCTGATAAAAACAGTGGGATAACAGTTTCTACAACTCCTCCCCTGGGTTTTCAAACCCCGTAACTTGCATTCTCATTGGTTGTAGTTCCACCTAGCCCTTGCTGTTACTCGCAACCTGATCAGAATTAGTGCTGGGTGGTATACCGGTATACCACATCGGTATAAAAAGCATAAACGTGTCCGGAATGCAGTGCGATGGTAAATTGTTTCACAGTGAACGTTTTTCATTGCTGCACCGCTAAACACACACAGACCAGAGCTCCATGATCTAAAATGTGCTGTATGCTCAAAGCACAGTCCACTCTTACTCTTAACTTTTACCCCCGCAAACTACATAAACTCTGCTTGCCGGCAGTGTCGTAAAAATGCAGATGCATCTCAATTTATGACGATTTACACATTTGTCATAAAAGTTTATACAACCAAAAGAGCAGACTTTTTCCCATAATTAGGGGTATGCATGTTCCATAACTGCCAGTTGTAATCTAATCTTTTATTGTAAAAATGAGACAAGGTGACTGGTCATGTTATTTTGAGAACTATATTTTTTATTCTGCAAACCACTATATGTAGTTAAAAAAAAGCAGAGTTGCCAAGTCAGTGAGCAAAAATCTGTGTGAACAAGGCATAAGACAAACCTTGAAACCATTTAGAGTAGCCAGTCCACCTACAGGCATGTTTTGGGAAGGTAGGAGGGTTAAACTAAACCACTTTTACCACCTCTGAACAAAAAGATTGAATGCAGTTTCACTGAACACTGTGCCCATATTACATGTGTGCGCCTCGATCATGTGATCATGTAAACTTATTAAAGTTCATTCATATAGGCCAACTTAATTATAAACAGCTGCTTTCATAAGTGATGATTTTTCAAACTGTCCTGCCCTGATTTTTAGAAAATGTCCTGCCCGGGTGTTACACAGCTTCATGCACCACTAAACATTATGTACTAGTTGAGTAAGTACGTGATAAGGCGATGAGATGGCATAGGAGGGATTAAAAAGACTGCTGAGGAAGAATGGAATTAATTAAATGGAGATGAACTGTTAACCTGTACTGCCCACGCTAATTCGGAGATGCTAATCAATGCTAAATGTATGCGACCTTATAAAGGGGATCACAGGCGTGCTAATCGATGCTTGATTAATGAGAACAAACCGTAAACATGGCCAATTAATTGCCATTCAAGCGTCGAGTTTCACTCAAGCAGGGAGGAACGGACACAGAGTAGTAATCTGCTAGTGGGATAAAACACATATACGTTTGTTTCTAAAAGAATAGTTCTGTAAATAATAACATATATCCAACCTGAATGAAGAAATTACAAACACTAATCAGAAAAATCTGTGACATTATAGAAATATGAACAAAAATGCAGTTTCTAACATTTACTTACACTGACTTTTATTTGATTGCAGTTTGCGATATTTTATGTCTTTCATTGCATTTATTAATGACTAAATAAACATCCATTCCTTTAAAACATTCCAAATAAAGTTGAAACGGGAGCAATTTAGGGCTGATAATAAGGTGAAAAAAAAATAATGATGGGATAACAAACAAGTGATTTTATTTATATTTATTTATAAATCTTCTTAGTTTCTTGGGATTATAATATTAATGAATCTTTTTAGTAGCACATATGTTATTTTATTAATATAAATGATACATTACACTATTCAGCTATCAAAGTTTCTGCCAAATCATGCATGTATGCACACAATTTAATTTTGTTAGTTGCTCTTATTTAAACACCAAATATCATATTTTAATGCACAAGTGCGAAATAGAGATTCACAAAGTACTTTGAGGTTTTGACCAGGTGCCACTAATGTGTTAGGAAGCTTCGAGTCCTTGATATTTTTTCGATACAGTTAGGAGGAAAGTCTCATTGCTTAAGAAAGCTGCGGGTTGCCATCACTAATTACAAGCTAAACCTCTTCTACTGAGAGCTTCTCTAAATGCCAAGCTGTTGCACGTGCTGCTATTGCAGCTTCATTGCCAGATCCCTCTGAAAAAAACATATTAGTAAACTATTTTTCCCACGAGACAGGTTCAAGCTTGATGAGAAATATAGTCATGTTTTAATCTCATCACACCCCTAACAGATAAGACACAATTTTTGAAAACTACCTTCGTCATCATGGTATCAACAAAACTCCAACTACGCCAGGAGCCTCCACTCAACAATAGCTGATTTAAAACATGAGCAAGAGTTACAGTGAAGTCCAAGCAGTTTAGGGTTACAGTCAAGTCAAGTCAATTTATTTGTGAAGAACTTTTTATAAGATATTGTCAAAAAGTAGCTTTACAGAGTTTGGGATCACCAGGCCAAAACCCCTGTTGAGCCAGCTGAGGGTTACTATGGGAAGGAAAAACTCCCTAAAATACAAGAAGAAACCCTTGAGGAACCAGACTCAGATGGGGACCGTCCTATATTTATATAAACAGGATTTGTACAGTTCATGCAAATCAAAAATTACATTTAACTAAAAGGTACAAGTAGCAGAAACGCAGCATTGTGGGCGTGTCAGTCGGGATGTGGAGACTCGAGAGATGAACAGGGTTCCATCAGAAAGATCACCTCGGAGTGAAACACCAAGATGTAGTTAAAAGTGAAATCATTAAGAGTTAAAAGAGAGTAGCTTTCGACTCTGGTATCCCTAACTACTAAAGCATAACTAAAAGGGAGAGCGAGCAGGTAACAAGGTTACGAAGGCTTTCACAGGACATCAGCACTCACCTCACCCACCATCATCAAACCTGAGTGATCAGACCGGAGAAGCAGAGAAACCGCAACCCAACATCCCTGATAACCACAATTTTCTATGACCAAGAACCCCCAAGCTTTGCTCGTTTGTCAATATTTGGGGCTGACATAAGGGCCAAACAGTGGCAACCTGGCAATGGTAAAGCTTGAACTAGTGACCTTCTGATTACCAGTCCTGTACACTATCTGCTAGGCTACAACTGCCCTGCAGACGTTTGTCAAACACTACAGTACAGTTACATGCACAAATGACCTTACAGTGTAAAAAAGCCTTGTGTTAACCATGTCCAGAAGCTCCGTTGACTTCTCCGGACTTGGAAGGATCTACAATGGCTCACCAGACACTGATTCATCTGATCAGAAAACTAGTTTTCAGGAACCATATGCTCCAGACCAAAAATGAACAGGACTGTTTATCCCCCAGGCTATTTTCATACTGTTGAGCTTTTCAGATTTTGGGTTGTGTGTATTAGCTGTGTAGATGCTTCCTATAGACATTTAGTGTAGTGGTCAGAATCAAGCAAAAGAGGTTCAAGGAAGGAACAGCGGTAAACCTGTGACAGAGTCATGGGCGGTCTAGGCTCACATGCAGGTGTTTTCCGTTACTCGGGCTTCAATTGGTTAGAAGTTAAGGTGTTGCTGCAAAAAGGGAGGCAAGACAATATTAGGAAGATTGTCATAATGTTAAGCCTGATCAAATGCATCACGTAAGCGCTCTAATTGTTGGCCTGTGGAGTATTAAAACTTTCAATTTTAACTTGTGCATTACACATTCCGTGGACATCATGGGCTTTTTACAATATTAGTTTTTCCTTCCCATAAAGCACAAACAGATTTATATTGAGAATGTATATTTAAAACTAAAACCCTGCAGCAAATCACAGCACTGGAGCTCGTTAAGATGCAGAATAGCTATGCTTCTACCGCTGTTGTGTCTCTGCCAGTGTATTCATCAGCATCGTGATGCTGCAGGAGGCATTACAGGTTAATAAAAAGTGCCCTTTAGCAGCTTTCTGTCAATGCACACCATTAGATATGCAGCACACAAAATTCCAAAGGGGCCGGATAGAGGGTGTCCTCTGCTGCCATTTTACAGCCGATGATGACATTGAGTGTCCCTTTTATGCCGTCACCTGGAAAATTAGCAAACATAAACCGTGACCTCAAGTCGCCCAAATAATCCAGTCTGTGATTTACTGTGCCAACTGCTGCTCTTATTCTTAATTCTTCATCAACGTGTATGCAAGTTATGCAAATCTAACAGCCTGAGAAAACTTATCAGAACTTGGACAATAAATCTTTCAAACGTTCGCACTCAACTTTGAGTAATAACCGAGCCATAAATCAGAAGTGAAATAATCATAAAAAAGTTGCTCAAACAAGATTAGATTTTACAAGTTAGTATTTGTCATTCCTTTATTATTATTATTACACAGATCAGCCATAACATTATGACCACCTTCCTAATATTGTCTTGGTCCACCTTTTTGCGCTGTGTATTCTGACCTTTTTTTTTTTTTTTATCAGAACGTGCATTAACGTGTTCAGCTCATCTGTTTGATAACCATGTGCAGCTGTGAGTCTTGGCTACCCATGACCCTGTCCCCAGTTTACCCCTGTTCCTCTCTTGGACGACTTTTGATAGAGGCTATCCACTGCAGTCCGGGAACACCCCACAAGAGCTGCAGTTTTGGAGAATACAGACATCACAATTAAGCCCATTTTTCCTGCTTATAACATCAAGTTTGAAGATAAAAGGTTTATTATTTATTTTATTACTTGTTGCCTAATATATCCCACCCACTAACAGGTGCCTTGATGAAGTGGTAAAATCAGTGGTTATTTGTATGTTTCATCATTTGTTATTCTGGGTGGGGTTGCAGGGCTATGGTTTCATCTGGAAAATGGGAGGGAGGGCATAGAGATGCCCATGGATGGTAGAATTTCCAAAAAGCTCTCTCTCTCTCACCGCCCCCCACCCCACACACACAGTCTGATAATTTTACATACTTTTCTTTTCAAATTCTCTCTACGTTGGCTGCTGCTTCGTAAGGCAGTAGGCAGCTCACTACATTTCAGACAGACCCGGTCTCCTCCAGACGCTACAGAAGAAAGTGTACACAACGTGTGCTTGTTCAGCTGTGCACCCATATCCGTTTGGTTGGCTGTATGAGCTAATGCGTCACCCAACATCTGTAGTGCCTATAGATCCAGCTGTTCCAATTACACCTGTTTCTCAGAATATTCACGGTCCTTCCTGATGCTCTGCACCCTTCCCCTCTGTCCTCGCCACCCGTCCTCCTTGTCTCCTCGTCCGGTCACTCAGGTGCTGACGGCACATCTGGAACCTGCAGGCTTTTCCCAGATGGCTCCTAGATTACACCAGCCGGTGCATTATGGGTAATGCTTAGACAACCTGGGGGCAATTAGAGGGTGAGGATATTCTAGTGAAGGGCAAATAAAAGAGTTTGTGGGTGACACCCGACAGTCCAGACAGAAAAGTTGAAAGATTCAGGAGTATTTGTGAGCTCAGATACAGTGAGGAAAATAAGTATTTGAACACCCTGCGACTTTGCAAGTTCTCCCACTTAGAAATCATGGAGGGGT
>JAYDZG010000016.1:15955184-15968401 GCA_034509265.1 Microcambeva bendego | reverse complement strand
GTGACATGATAATATTAAAGCCAAGATGTCCACCAAGATCATTTTAGCACCAAATGTCACCGTATGAGCCAGTAAATGAAGCAAAATATATTCATTGAGTCTGGGTGGACAGTGTTCTCAATGAACTGGGCCACCTAAGCAGTCAAACTGGCCAGCTAGCTCCTTTTCAGATCTTATGTCTTAAAAAACATTATTCACCCCACATACTAAGGTAGCTGAGTATTCATTTAAAAATAATTAATTTGTATTTGTCATTTAGAAATAGAAGCTACTGGAGACTCAAGTCGAAATGAAAGTGTTATTTCTGACTATAGTTCTGTCTATAAATGCAACAATGTCGCTCCAGCCAGAGACAGAAAGCTGTAATAAACAAAACCAAATGATCAAAACGGAAGTTCAACCGTCAAGCTTTATACACCAAGAGCGTCCCCAGTAGTACTGGTAATGAAGGCGGATCAATGATGTTGACTTTGCGTTTACTCACGAGAATAAAAACAGACACTTAGAAACCGACCGCTGGAAAAGTCTGTATGTACAAAAGGAAACGGAACATTCTTTTCAAGAACCGCCTATCTCCTCGTCGCAGCCGGGCCCACAACACGATCCGAGTTTCTGAACGAGTAAGGCAGTATCACAAAACGTCTGCACGGCAGGTTTGAATTTGACTAAATTTAAATGACAGAAAATCACGATTAATAACAGCTGCCTGTAAACTCTCCACATTGCAGAAACCTGCATGAATTGGTCGTTTACTCCCGTTTTGATAGAAATGTTCTGGCTTCTCAAGGTTTAAATGTGTTAAAGCGAACATACTCATTTGGACAGTAGGGATGTAACGATGCACCATGAGACGGTTAAAAAGCAGATGCACATGTGCCATGATTTTAATCGATAATGCATGTAAAATTTATCAATATTCACTTTAGGGCTATTAACCTCGGATACCAAATTAATTAATGTGAGCATACTTTACTTGTATTGTTCATTTATTTCAATAATGTGGGATTTGCTTTAGTTTTTTGCACAAAACAGAAATGTGGGTCATTGTTTTGCATAGTTTGTACCTACCTCAGAAAAAGGCATTCATTATTTAGAGACAAAGCACAAATACAGTAAACGTTCCTTCTGCTTCTCCCGTTAGGGATCACCACTGAAGATCGCACTGCATATTATTCATTTGGAATGGTTTTGGCATGCCCTTCCTGACTCAACCCTTCCTGTTTATCCGGGCTTGGGACCAGCACTAATGCACCGGTTTGTGCATCCTAGTGACTAAGTTAGCACTCAACTAAAGGTTGCCAAGGACGAGTTTTGAACCAGGGATTTCAGACTCTCTGTGCTGGTTTGCTAGTGAATAATCCCACTGCTCAACCTGGGTAATAAAGTAATAAAGTATTTTTATAGAGAAATAATTAAAGTAAACTTTGTCTTTGAGTGTATCATCACATCCCTATTGCAAAGCTATATAAAAAAAAACAGCCACGCCAAGTAGGCTTTCCGCTCAGCAGTACATGAGCACAGACAGAGAAAGGACGAGGAAGGAAACAAAACCCGACGGCAAAAGAAAACTCACAGAGTTTGACGGCTACTAAGGCGACAGTTGCCAAATACAATATAAGCCCATGTATATTGCAACACAACAATATATTAATTTAATAAAATACACAATATAGCTCTTGTACACGTAACAATTTGGCTCATATGCACAAAGTTCGAAGAAGAAACGAAAAAATCATTTAAAAATATGTCATTTGATGTAAACACATTAATTGGATACATTTTGCACATTAAATGATTGTGAATGAGTGACAAATGTGAAGGGACATTTCCTATTTTTCATATTTTCTTGATGTTCTTTTTCTTAAATTCAAAGCAGTGTCCTTTTCAGTGTAATAAATATTTTCACCAACGGCATTTTAAGTTCAGCATCATGTATTTTTCTGATTTCTTTTTTTTTTTTATAAAAGGTATAAATATTTTTGTTAATATTTGGACACTATACATAAGTTCATATATGTATATATATAGATTTATCTATATATTAATAGATATTTTTTCACAGTTGAGGAAATATGTCCCTAATATACACAATTGTGATTGCCTTGATGTAAGACACATGGAGAATCACCTTAAAGGAAGTGACGGGTAGACGATCAAAGACAGCGTTCACACAGAGGACCAATGAGTGAAGAGTAACAGTTTCACCATCTGGAATGTACCATATACTGTACACGTATACGTGGTAGGAAAAACACAGCTTACACATATGAATTCGAATGAATCTGCCCGTGAATTAATGGGTACGTTTGTTAATTGAGCGACCCCCGCTTAGCACCCTCCTCTCCTTTTCAAAAGATCGGAGAGATATCAGATTATTCCGCACATCTTACTTAAGATACTGATATTACAAAGTCAGAAAAACAGAAAAGCATGTTTCAGAGGTCCAACCGCATCGTGTTTGAGTTTATTTATTTTAACTGCGATTGTCAGAATCGGGATCGGCGTCCATCCCAGGTTGAGGACAAGAGAGGCTGAAAGTGTTCGAGTCACGAAAGTTTTGAGCTGGTGGGCACTTGAAGAAAAATCTTGATAGCTTGAACAAAGTAGCAACAATGTTTCCTCCTTGATAAAGGATCCAACAAAGCTTTCTTCAACACAAAATGGCGTCCAGATCATCTGGCATGTTTTTTTTCTTTTCTCTTTTTCAGTTTTTAAGTCCTTTTTTGTCTCATTTCACCGGCTTACAGAGAGTCTCAAAGCGAGTCTCTTTTTTTTAGCTGTACCAGTCTGGAAAGTTTCACTTCCTCACTGCAGTGGTTTCACTGCCTCGGCAGTCCTGGAGCAGTTTATCTATGTCTCTGACCACCTGTTCTGTGTCCATGCCGCCTCGGCCCGGCTCTCCGACTCCGTGATCCACCGCTCCATCTGGCTCGTTAGCCGTTTCCTGGCTGATCCGTGACCGTGCCTCTAACAGCACCTTGGCGACGGGATCTGACGTGGCTTGCAAGCAGTACCCCTGCTCTCTGCTTTGTTTTCCCGGTGAGGTGTAAAGTCCATTCGGGCCTTCATAATGGCTGGTGCTGGGGTTGCCCTCGGCTCCGTCGGCAACACCCTTGGTGCCCTTGGTGGGGCTGCATGAGGCTGATGGGACTTCCTGGAGGAGCGGGCTGAGAGCTCGCTTGCCTTTCAGGTAGGGCTTGACGTTTGCCACGAGGACGGCGTGTTCGCGACGCTCCTTGCCGAACGTGCAGAAGGTCTTTTTACCACTCACACAGCCTGTGGCCTCGTAGCTCTCGGGTTCGGCAGCGACGGCTTCCATGCCTGCAGGAACAAACAGGTTGGTTCGATAGTCCAGACCTTCAGCCTGCGCCATCCCCACTGTCGGGAACTGGGGCATCCAGCAGCGATCTGAGTGACCCAGCACCCGGCATTCATCTGTGCAATTTATGCAGTCCTCTTCTGCAGAAAAAGACAGATGCAAAGAGTTAGTCATGCCAGCATCCCAATATAAGGCTCATACAGCGGAGAAATTCTAGCATATGTTGATATTGGAAAGCCACAAAATATTCACATTAGGTGAATGCATAATTAACCTAATTACATAATTATAGGTAATTATGGGTTTAGGTTTCCACACACTTTAGAAATAGAAGAGAGTGCCGTTTTTACACATACATTTGGCAAGAAAATATTAAAGGCTTAAAAGCATGTCTCAATATGTCTTTAAAATTCTTCATTGAGCAGATTTTGTGCTATTTTGTGTCTAATGTGTTGATAAAGTATGTCAAATTGAAAAGTGAGATTTTTCTTGATGCAGGTGACAACATATACACATCAAATTAAATAATAATTAATTAATTAAATAATAATAAAATACACACATAATAAACAATCTAATAGTGACAAACAGTACAGCAAAAGACAAGTGTGCAATGCAGTAAAAGTTTAGGTTGAAAAACCAAAATAAGGTGGAAATAAAGAAGTACTAACATTCAAGAAACACAAATGGCAAAAAGTTTAGGGGGCAAATCTAATATAGGCCATTTTACATTTTGAGTAATGTGCTGTGATCTTCCAGATTTAAGTGTCAGATTTAAAAGTGGCTGAAGACAGCCTGGTGAAAAACAGCATAAAATAATATTCTTGGCAACCCAAAGACACAGATATAATTAAGCGAGGTAACACCGGGATAAACTTCTTTGCAGTTGTGACACCTGATTATAACCAGTATGATGAAGCCCTCATTCACAAGAGGAAAATAGTGACATGAATCAGATGTTCATTATAACCTACTTTAAAAACCCTTTGGGGTTTAACAGATTAACATGTGTTAAACAGCACTTGATGTGTTAATCTGTACCCTCATAAAACACAGATTCCGAAAATGGCTTTTAACCAGCTTGTTTAATCACAGTTCCCAAAAATACCCATGTTGTGAAGTAAAATTATTGTAGGACTTTCATTTCAGATACGTGGCAAACTGAAACATAATATTCTGTGGTTGCATGAATGTTTTTGCCCTATAACTGAGCTACGTTTTAATCATTTACCTTTGCTGCTTTTTAAACTAGCTGTAAAACAGACTGGACAGGGCCCAGTGTATTGCACATGTGCAGTTTTACAAAGTAGAGTAGTGTATCCAGTCTACATTCTGCATCGTTTTGGGAAAAGAGATGAAACCAATGTAAACTCAGTGAAAGCAAGGCTGGGATGAAACCCAGGTTGTCAGGACCCCTGCTGCTGAGCAGTACCTACTGTACCAGCTGTGCCACTGTGGTGCCCCAGCTGCAGTCCTGTGAATATTCAGGTTCAAAGGATTGTGTTAGATCTGTAATACAGCACTGTGTGTGTATAGAAAGTAAGCAAGAATCAACAATACAGGCCCTGCAGTGATTTGTACCTTTCAAACGACATGACATGTCTATTTCATTCTCCTGTTTATTCTTCAGGGAGATAAGCAGTACGAAAAGTGAACACAAAAAATGTTCAGGCATTTCTCAAGAGCTATTTTTTAATATGTAGCACCTAGTTAATCTTCAACCCTAGCCTTAGTAGGTGCATAAAGAAAATCAACCAATGTATTTAAATATTCGGATTTTAACACAATTTTGCACGTTTTTCATTCATGACAGAAACAGTAGTTACACAGATTAATAAGTTGACCAGTCTTGAACAATTTTCTATCTCCAGTTCATGCCTTCAGACTGTTGGAGGAAACTGGAGACACAGGAACAAACAAATTCTACACAGAAAGAAGACCCTGACCTTGTTGCTGTGAGGTTAGAGTTCTACCCATGCAGCCACGATGGCACCCATCTAGCAAGTATAAAATGAACAGTAGAGCTTCCCTAGTAAACCATAATTATTGATTCTGCTGAGCTTATGTAGGTAGTTAGGTAAGTCAAATGCAAAATAAAAAGCCCACCTCAAATCAGACTGTGGGGCAGTGCAGAACAAACAAACATCTATAGACACAATTCATTATAATAAATGTATATTGGTGGCCCACTCCACAAGCTATTAAGATATGCTTTAGTGGTTGAAGTTTTTGATACATTGACTAGGTTTCTAGGATTCCACCCTCATCCACATTTATATTTTGACCATTTTAACCTATGTTTAGAATAAAACCTTAAACTAAGATCAAAACTGAAGCGCAAGCTGCTGGGAGTCACCACTACAGCCTCAGTGGACTCTTGCATTGTCTTGGGGAGCAGCTGCAAACAATGAACACTTACAGCTAATGTAGAAGCCCGGGGCTAGAGTTTACATTTACAAAATAAGTAGGTCCTTTGAGGGAATTAACATGTAGAGGTGTTCCCTACATAGATGAGCCCAAGTCTCTAAGTTGTGTTCATACACCAGCTGGTATTTTAACATCATCATGAGATCATGTCTGGCCCTCATCACCTTATCATATAGTGTGTAGCAGGGAACCTGGAGTGTAAAAGGAACCAATTAAAAATGAATAACTATGGTATTTCATGTGTGGGGTGCTCAGACATGCACGAGCAGTGGAACACTTAATATTCTACCGTTTTTTTACAAGAAAATCTGCATTACATTTTTGAAAAACACTCAGAAAACCTGCGAAACACTGGCTAATTACGCTAATAATATTTCCATGTAGACTATCTGTGGACATGTGCTGCTCTCTTCATTCTACTCCCAGCGGTGCTTGTTAATCATTGCTGTTTTTTCTTGGTAGGATTTTTATCCTTGTTTTCATTCATTTAGAACTGTAGCACTCTCTCAGAGGGTCATTTACAACCAGCTAACAACATTGCATGTCCTCATCAGTAACTGAAGTTTAGTAACATTTATAGCTGGGAAAGAGCAGAAACAGTTGGTAAAAGTGCACAGGGGAAAAATTAAGAATAGAGGAAAACGAAATGTCACTATCCGAAACATTGAAAATGAAGGAATTAAAGAGCTAATTGTAAATATGTTTAAGTATTATATTTACATATTATACATAATATGTTCGATGATGCCCAATAAACCCAATTAAAAGCTATGAAACTGTCCAAATACATAGTAATAAAAGGAGAAACAAAATAGACTCGGTGTAGACTAATATATGACCTTAAAACATTTAAACAGGTAGGTTATGCATCAATATCTGTTATACTATTAGGAACCCATCCTCTAGAAATAGATTGTAATAGAAATCAGTATTACATTAAGGCTTGCAATCATATTTTAAGCGTTAACATATTCTGACTGTATTATCAAACTATCAAAATTCGGTTTCCTATATTTGTATTTTTAATCCAAACACTTTATAGAGGGCAATAACCGACAGATAAAAGCACAAAACCGGAACAAGTAAAGAATGAGGAAAAGCTTGATTCAGTTTAGACTCGTTTAGATTGGGATCACAGATTCAAAAAAGCGAACAGATAAAGTTTCTTTCTTTTTTGTCGAACGTCTGCCTTACCGCCTGTACTGAAAATACAAAGACTTAGTGGCGTACTACTTTAGCCGTGCCTTTTTTAAACAAAACATTCACCTCAGGGGTGGTGAATCGGCTCGAATGAGCACCGCAATGCCTGAAAAAGTAGCTTATTTCTTCTTATGATCTGTTTCTATACATGCTTGTTTTGACTGGTGGAAGTGGCAAATGTCGGCTTACTTGTTACAAAACATGTTTTAATTGCCCACCATTAAGAAAAGAATCGACCAAGCCATGTTAAAAAAGTCTCCCACTACATTTTTTCATGACATATAAACAACATGTTAGGCCAGTTTTATAGATGAAATAAATTGTGGCCTGAATGAGACCAAAATCTTTGACTGACTCTTTGTATATAACAGATTAAAATAATACATATATATCAATATTTATAAACTTAATCTTTGCACAAATGATGTTTAATTTAAAAAAGCTCAGTATTTGATCTTATTATAACATATTTCATGTTGCTACTTCACATCTATAAAAAGCCAATCTCTGAGATGAAAAACAATGATCGCTTTTTTACTCAAGTCTATTGTTTAGTGGTGAAGTGTCATTTCCTGCCATCTGCACTGTGTGTGTGTGTGCACAAGTGATTGAGTTTGATGGAGTCTGCTAACCTTGGAAAAAGTTTGTACATACATCCAAAGCTCTAATTCCCAGTGGAGTGTGAAAAAAGTTAATGTTGAAATGTAGCTACTAATAGCACAGTCAGAGCACACACACACACACACACACACACACACAAACACATGATCAGGGCAACTGTCAAGAGTGTGTGAACCCGTTAACCCAGACTGCTAGAAGTCTTTTTGCCCGTGCTGGAGCAGTTAGGGTTCATTGCACTTGTGAAGGCCTGTAGGGGTGTACAGAGTGCCTGGGTCATCAAGCTGGCCTTGGAACCGTATGAAAACCCTCCCAGAGGCAAGGATGAGATAGAAAAATGTAGCTGGGTGGTGAAATTGTAAAAGAGAGAGCTTGCAGTGTACATTAGGAAAAACATACACACATATGCACACACACACTTTGGTTTCCTTTAGCAGAACATATGGGGCAGAAACAAATGCAGAAATAAATTTCCTTTGCTTTGGTCCCTCATCCTGTTGTTTTCTGCTAAACAATGTGCATCATTTGCTGCATGTGGGTGTATATGAGGAAATGTTATAGGGTATGCGGACACTTACATGTTCATATAAACGAGCGATTGTACAGTAAAAGACTGAAGTCGGTCAAGAAGGCTTGGCGCACTGTCGCATTCAGTGTGGTCACACACCAAAAGTCGCACACTAGGTGGACCACTAGGCCAAAAATTGATATAATCAATTTGATCCACTTGTTTGCAATGGGTGTGGCTGTACCTCCTAAACTGAGGAAGTTAGAATGGGTGTCCATGTACATTCAGAAAGCACAAAACATGAAACACTGACTGAACTAAAATGTGGGGGCAACTAGGGGATTCTGACCTCCAGGGTTCGAAACTTGGCATTGTTGGTGCTATCTGGTGGGTATAATTGTAAGTATCTGCAGGGTGGGTTGACTGGACTATGTGGGTGGTGTATTTAAATCCTGTGTAAGGACCCAGATATAAAATGCAAAATGCCTCACCACTGCCAGGTCGCCACTGTTGGGCCCTTAACCCTTAATTGTTTATATTGTCTACTGTAATCGCTTTGTATAAAAATGTCTGCCATGTTCCAATTAAAAAGTGAAGAAAATCCCCCCGCCCCACACCCTAAAAATACATTTTAAATCTTATTACTGCTACTACATCCATGTACATGTATATACAGTTGTCAGTTTTCCAAGCTACTTTTGATTATTCAGTCATTTAGAAATGTGCGTATGAATAAACAGCTGCCCAGATCCAGAGCAGGAACAACATAATTTGGACTTGAAGTGAATGGCATTCCTTTCGCTGCCATACTCAGGACTGATTGCTCATTCAGCAAGGGGCACATTAAGGCATAAATAATCCATGCCCGACACATCTCTGCTTAGCCAGTCAGGGGGAACTGAGCCTCCAATAGATTATTCATGCCTGGGTTGAGCAGGTGACCTTGAATCCCTGGCTGCTGAAGCCATGACTAACAATGTGACAAGTGACGCAGACGGAGGCCGTTCATTCATACGAGACGTGTGTGACGTAATGCAGCCATAACGCAAATACACGAGCAAGCATACGAACACATTCGGACGGCTATTTTTTTTTTTTCGTTTGGTCCCACTTAATTAAAACTGTAATGCTGCTATTCCTGTGCTTTCCTCACTTTCCGTACACAGATCTATATATCGACTGGATGAAGGGCCCTCATTCCTGTGATACTATATATGTCCAGCGGGATCAACACGCATTATCTGGCTCGGCTGCGGGGCGGGAATTTCCTATCAACTTGGCAATTATGAGCATTGACCAGAAAACGACCGGCTGTCGGGCCGCGCCGTAGAAATCGAGCCCTTATACCGAGGCCCGTAGCTGCACGCTCGGATTCACCTCCGGCCATTTATCAGACTAATGACGTGTGTATGGCAAATCTCATCACGTCCTGCGTCCGAGTATACCCGCCGGCAGAGCAGTGAGCTGCAAAGGCCACCGGTTTATGTGACTTGCAATAACAGAACGTCACATCTAGGTAACGTTAATAGCTGGACGTTAGTGACAAAATGGCCTATGTGTAATGAAATGCCGGGAATGTGTGTTCAATAATGATAGAAATGAAAGAGAATGGGGACGTGAACTAGCATGGCGATGATCACTGTATCATAAGCGTTGTATAACCAGCTAAACACAGCGCCAGAAATTTCACTTACAGAAATGTACAACAGTTAAATAATTAGATTTTTTTCTGAATGATTTGAACCAATATGCAAATTTTAAGCTCCAACAATAAAGATGGCTATTTAAAATCCAACAAGGTTTTTAAGGGACATAGATTTTGCTTGATACTTGGATGATTAATGCATTGGATATTTTTCTCTGGCTATGAGGACTTTTGCTTGGATAGTCAGATGAAATCCAATTCTTTTTTGAATAACCGGTGGAACATGTCAAAAGCCAAAAGCATTTTTCTTCAAGAAAGTGTTCCAGAAGCTTCTAGAACAACCTAATCAAGGCTGTCATGGAGTAAATCTTTAATAAAAATGAGTAACATTATGGCATAACTAGTCATATGGAAAACACTGCTGTTCTTAGCACTGGTGGGTAGTCATGTTGTGCTCTAAATCCCCCAAAACATCCATTATGATGTTTAAGAAGTGGCTGTGTAAGTAGGTGTGGGGAATGTCCATGGTAACCATGGGTGTACATGACCCAACACAACCCTGACTTGGATTGAGTAGTAAGGAGAAATACACGATGCATGGTGGCATAGTTGATAGGGTTGGTACTGGAGATCAGTTGCCTTCAGTTACTTTCCAATTAAGGAAAAGATAAAAATAAATAACAGAATTATAGAACTGTCTTGCCTTTGCTCCCCATGTGCATCAATGTTCCTGTATTGGACCCCTTTGAAACTGACCACTGCAGACTGGGAACACCGCACAAGAGCTAGAATTTTTGAGTTGAACATAATTTGGCCCTGGTCAAACTCGTTTAAATTCTTACCCATTTCTCCTGCTTCAGATATCAACTTTGAGGATACAATGTTCACTTGCTGCTTAATATATCCCACCCACCAAGAGGTACAGTGATGAAGAGATAATCAGTGTTATTCACTTCACCTGTCAGTGATGTAGATCTATGTAAAGCTATTTTCCTTATTGTTTCTGCTTCACAACAAACAGTAAATGTGCTTTTCAATCATGTCCTGATCTGCACTCGACTTTTTCAAGTGGGATGTTCAAAACTTCTCAATATGAGAAACTTTCCACACTCCAGAGAGGAATAAAGGAATCCAGGACACTTATGAGTAAACAAGCGGTGCTGGCTCTTTCAGCTCACACTCCAAATGAAGTAGAGACTCCCCTGTGCTAGCTTTCCTGATTTCCCTCTAAACATCCCTCTCCCCCTCTCTCATAAGCTGTGGGTTTGAGGTTGAGTTTTTTTCTTTCTATAACGGACAGTGGGAGGAGGAGAGAGAGTAAATAAGACGTGGTTGAGACTCTGGTGTATTCCTAAAGCTCTAACTGGGTGCATTAAGGGCTCCTGCCAAATCTTTTATTAGATTCCAATTTTTTAGGCCCAGCATGTGCGTTGCTTTCCGTTTAGCGTCAACCTGATCCTACAGCGACGCTCTGAGCTTCCTGCCTGCCCTAACCCACAAGCTCTTCTAACTGCCCACACCATATTTCCCCCCACTCATTCACAGTGTCTCTGCCAGGCGGACCAGCATGAGGATAAAGTCAATGCCACAGAAATGAAGATATAATTAAATTAATCTATGGAAAACTTATCTATGGAAAAAGTTTGGGAGTTTCAGTTTCACCTAATGTAGATAGTGAACAAATTAAATCATTCCCCCAGAATGGGAAACACCCTTTTCTTTTCAAGATGACCGTTCCCCTGCACACAAGGTCAACTCCATAATTCATGGTTTGAGGAGTTAGCGTTGGGGAACAGCGGTTGCCTGCTCAGAGCCAGGACCTCAACCGCAAAGAACACCTTTGGAATGAACTTGGAAGTCAATTCTGATCCAAGCCATCACATCCATCATCAGCGCCTGACCTTAGTGACACGTGCAAAGCCTTCACAGAGGTGTAAAGACCATTATAGTCAGATATTTATACCCAAAGCTTCAGAACAGAGTCTTGTAGAGGGAATTGGACTAGAAATACAACCCCCATTCCGAAAAATTATGGGACATGAATGGGACTGTTTGGAAAATGAAATGATTGAAATGTCTGAAAACAATGTACCTTGAAGAAATATTTGAAAGGATTTGCATATTTTTCCATTTACGATGCATATTTTCATTACATTTCTGGGATGGCAGCATTAATGCAGAAAAGTACTTTGAGATGAGAGCAACATATGCTGCCTTCAAGCCCTGTCCCCAATAGATGATGTGTAGAGGATTTTAATATGAAAAATGTGATGACGATGAATCCATACTTCTTTTACATTTTCAAAAACGCCAAATATAAAAAGACATCCACAAGTCCATCCACACTTAAACATCTACAGAATTTATACTAGCAAGATACGAGGAGCCGGAACCAAATTCCTTTTGTGTGTACACATACTTCCAAGTGGTAAAGGCTTTGTCCAAACTTTTTTGAAATGTTTGGCAGGCCTGAAATGCAGGAATGGATACTTAATAATTAAAATAAAGTTAAAATAGTTTTTTTTATTAGCATTTTCCATAAAGTCTCAACTTTTTCTGATTTGGCATTGTACTAGACCCCCACTAGCCTGTTTTAGGACTTATTTTAGCCCTTGGGAAACACTGCATGGGTGTAAAATCTGAATAATTTAACTAGAACTATAAAGTATGTGCTGCACTCAGCAATGTGGTTTATATATACACACTATTCTTAACACAGTAAGGGTTCCCTGGGTCTAAAGATATAATAACATTCTATATATAAACATTAATATTAATAATTTTATAGTATATGAAATCAGCAAGAAATCCTGTCCTATTGCTGTCAGATGTAGCAAGGCACGTAGCATTCCCAGACAGAAATGTCAGTGTCAGAATATGATTGTCACTTCTGAGAAGAGCAAAAAGTTGTAATTCTTCAGGGTGCCTTTCACTCGCTCGCACCGAATGACTGCAGACTTCACAGGAATCGTAACTATTTTAAACGAGACTCCAAGAGGAGACAGACGGCCTAAAACAGTTCACAGCACGGGATTTATGAATATATTGTACCAGCTGCAAACAAAAATATAATCAGTCTAAAAATATCAGTTATCTTTTCATGCAGAGTCACAAACAGAACAGGCGGAATATTTACACGTAAAATTGTTTTCTCACATGAAAGACAGCTTTATTTCCCTAAATGTCACTGTATGCCAGACGTCGTGCCCCATGCACTGGCACGCTTTATTACCGAACAACAAGATTTATGATCTCACATCACCGCGGCGAGAGGGGTTAGAGCAATGATGCACATTTACAACTCAACTGAAAACACTCAGCTCACAATATTCTGACCGTAATACAGAATGCTTGGGGCTGATAAAGTTGCCACCATTGCTCAGCTTTGGACTTCTGCAGACTTGACAGCGGTAAAGTGCTATACCTAAATCTGTCACCAGGTTCCTACATCAGGCTTGAGATCAGATTTCAGGCGAAATTCAAAATGTGCTTCAGTTCCT
>JAYDZG010000016.1:15923207-15945594 GCA_034509265.1 Microcambeva bendego | reverse complement strand
AAAAGGTGAATGCTGGTTCTGATAGAAAGGTGTTGGAAACACTATCCAACATAGTTTGTTGTGCACGGGGCAGCAAAAGTGGGACTAACAAAAAATTAGGAAGGTAGTATGTAAATGTAATGTACTGTAGATGATCATAATGCTATGCCTAATTTTTGCTGTGTTATAATAAATTCTAAACTAGAGCATAGCCTTTATAGAGAATTGGGATTTAATCTCAAACAAATGTAATGAAATGAAAGGAACACAGGACTAAAAGATCAAGGATGGAATTATATTAAAACCATGTGAACAAAATTACAATGCTGAATGAGTCGAATAAGCAGACATTTGAAACTCACACACACTTAACCCCCACCAGCTCCCTTAAAAACATTAAAAAACAGAAAAACACCACAAATTCATTGTAGTGCTTTAAGATTAAGGTCAAAGATTACTAGGCTTACATGGGATGAGAAGAGGATTATTAGACAAGGAGATCAGTGGTGTTTAAGCACATGTCTGCACATTGTTTAAAATGTAATAATAATAACAGTGAAAATAATAAAACACCTGATTTGTTATCTATAAGCTTTACCTTACAACCTAAGAGCACGGATCCGAAACCTGAAACACAACTCACTGTCGAGTCACATTATTATGACCACAGCATGAATTCCTTGGCTGCTGGAATAGCTTGTGTTCACGTTCACGTGAGCTGGCTCTCTCATAGAATTTGGGTCAAAATCCATCCTTGCAGATTACGTACACCAATACAGGGCTGGATGCGATCTTCTAGCAAGACAATGAGACATTGGTTGGAAGAGCATGACCAACACTTCCAAGTACAACTCTGGCCCTATTATTTCAAATACTTGAACCCAATTGAGCCTCTGGGACCTCCGCAATGGTCGTGTTCATGCTATGAATCCTCTACCATCAGCTACAGCAGCTATGGGATGCACTGCATTCAACATGGCAGCAGATTCCTGTGGTCTCTTACCAGGAGCTTACTGAGTCAATCCTTGACCTCTAGATGCTCTGGGCTGCATTCGGGGGTTACTGTGAATTTTAGCTCTTAATAATGTGACTCGTCAGTGTATCCATGTCATGGTTTGGATACTTTGCTCCACAAAATACAGTCAGGGTCAAATGTTGTATCAAAGTGACACAGAGACACTTTTTACACTCTATTTCGATGCTTTTTTCCGACTGTGTTCAAGAAGGGTGTATCTGCCTGTGCCATGCCCCATGCTTTGATTGATTCACAAATAAAGGTTTATTAACTTCTGCACTGGTGCCTCGGTTTGCTGACCCCACCCACTTTCCTGTATGCATTCTGGTCTTTTTCCCACCCTGCAGACTCAGTGGCACATTTTGCCAATCGTGCCTGATAGATGGCGCCCAGCTGACAGGCAGCAGAGCTTAGAGTCGAACTGGGGCATTCAGATTCTCAGAGCTACTGTCCCCACCAAATAGATTGTATAGAAAGAAAAATTACCAACCAAAAAATATTAAATAAACTTTTGCATGATTGTCCCCTTGTGATGGCTTTATGTTACATCTTGTAAATCACGGTAGACCAGATTGACCAGAGCAAATCAGAGAGAGAGAGAGAATAACATCGTTTATGGGTGTCTTGAAAATGATGGACAAAATATGCTTAAGTTGATTTCTACCAGGCTACTAACACTGACATGTTACAGCCAACTATAGGCTGATCAGCCGATCTGAATGTTCAGAAATATTACACTAACCTGCACACAGAGGGACAGGAATGCTATTACACCGCCAAGCTTACACAATGAGTAATTGAACACCAGGGGGTATCAATTTCAGAGATCAAGAATCTCCATAATTGATCCTGCGTGCAGTGCTCGGATGCTAAATCGTACCCGCTCTCGCACTCTCTGATCACTGTTAATTACTGGAGGATTTAACAGCTAAAGATTAAGCTGCGCTGCACCTACCCACCCCGATTCCCCTATTTACACTCCATGCTCCACAGAGCACAGATAAAAGAGCATAGAAACACAGCTAGACAAACAAATAAATTATATATGTAATATAATTATATATGTGCGCATGTGTGTCTGTATGTTTTTTATTTTTCTTTCAGAGAGTCGACATTTGTTCTGTTCCTCTTACATGATTATGGATGGATAATACTCTGACAATGGCTTCCCAATTAAAGTGGCTTTCCTCGGCTATTCCTCAAGGTACTGCCATGTGACAGTTTAATTAAATAGTCCTCTTATCTTAATCCAGCGGTGAAAAGAAATGTGGCTCAAATTGTAAAAAACACAAACATAAATGCACACATAGGTTTAAAGCTACAGGCTTCAGTGTCTAACATTTACTCTGTTAGACGGATTCCTTACCTAGACTTATATATAATTTTAATCTCAGTCCTGTTATTTCTTTCTATTTTTCTTTCTTTTTTCTTGACTGCACTTGTATTTTTATACATATTTCTATACGACATTCTGGCTTGGATAAGCAATTTGGCACAGTATATATGCAGATTTTTTTTTCTGACACAGACCTTTTTTATTTTGGCACTGAGTCAAGCACAGCTTTCAGTGGCTAGGTTCAACCATCCCACCCACAGACACAGCCAATCATGTCTGTGTAGATTCCAGATTCGATGGCAGTACTGATAATATTGCCATTGTGGCTACATGATGTTGTGGAAATTGTTGTGCAAAACAAATGCAGCTTGGAAAAGCGAAGCAAACCTATGAAACTTCTTGGATCCGCAATGCCCAAATTCATTCTTAAGCTTTTTTTATATGAATCACAACACAAACATTTTCATCTGAAAAAAACTGATGTTTTTTTATTCATTATTAATTGTAATTTATTAAAATAATTATTAATGATGTTATTTTATTATAATTATTATTTTGCTATTATTTTGATTATTATTTTAATTATTTTTACTAATATTAATTACTATAAATGAAGCATGTCAAGTAGCAGCAATAATGATAAAATAATAATCATTTCTTACTATAGTATTAAAACTGTATTAGCTTAGAGGGAGGCCGCAGTTTACCATGCTGGAACTTTTGAGAAATGAAGCCCTCAACAATCAATGGTTAAAATGATGATGTCAGTATATGAAGTTATGACTTTTATAAGTAATATTGGCAGGTATTTTCCTAAAACATTTATCCCAATATTTTTACATCACCTAGCAACTCAAATATATTAATATTCAAGAGAACAAATCAAAATAATGTGCCAAATCCATCCTGCTGCTATCACAGTTGGCACACGGTGGTTTTAATCATTTACATTTAACAGCCTTTGTAATTTGCTCGAAGTAGTGTGTAATATTTAAAAATTCATCCTGTACAACAGCCAGAGGGAGAGGAGGCCAGCCAGAGAGTTCATCTAAAAATCATCTCTCTAAATGTTCCAGACCCCACAGATCTGCTCGACGTAACAGCATGTGTGCGAACACGTTCCTGCTTCGTGCACCAAACTGTGCCGTTCTGTCACCGGCTATCTTTCAGTCTTGTTTTTTTTTTCAGATGTAGGTAGCTCACACCCCATAGAAAGCCGGGGGGGTAGGCTACTTAAGACAACCTCCTGGTGAGATGGAGCCCTACCGTTCCAGCCCTCTCCCTATTTGTACCACTCCGTTTAACATGGTCCCTTCTTGTTCCACCCCCAACTGTGTTTTAACCGATTCTACTACGTCTGTCCTCTCTCTCTCTCTCGGGTTCATACGGCACGTCTCTTCTAATGAATCCGCCATCTCGCTTTCAGCAGGAAGCAGTCGAGCCACGAGAAGTGCCATCCAAACTGAAAGCGGGAGGACGAGGGAGATCGGAGCGGCACCTGTTAAAGACGGAGCTCGAGGGCTAATATGAGACATGACTCAGCTGTGGAGATGTCTCACGCAGGGAGAAAATATTTGCATAGTTTAATGTGCTATAAAATCTGACGTGTGCAAACAGCTTCAGTCTGTTTATCAGAGTGAAACTCCTCGATTTTATGCTTCATAACGTGCATTAAGATAGTAAAAATCGTAATTTTGATTAAGTACTGTAAGCAGAAATCGTACCTAAAGAGTTTAGACCCCCGTGTTTGAACAGAAAAGGGTTATTTTGGGCGAAAGGAAGGTGAAGCAATTAAGTCAGGAAACATGGGGAGCTGCACTGTAGGAATAGAAAGCGGTCATTATGCGATAATGACGCAGCTGGGAGATAAAAAGGGAAGAAATGTGTGGTTAAGGGGATTGAAATAACACGCTTTTACAAGATTAAACAGCATCCAGCCATTTTTTATACCTGTCGTGTAGATTCATTAGGTTGAAATTATTGGGAAAACAGTTGGGATTGGGAGATTTGAAACATAAAGAGTTCATTAGGAGTCGGTTTACACTTTATTCGTGATTTAGCGCTTGGTGTTACGGCGGTGGGGTCATAAAAATAGGTGTTGAACAATCACATGGGTCCTAAAGAACTGGGTTTAATAGGTTAATATAATGGGTTGGGAGTTGACGGATCGCCAATTAGTGATCAACACTGCATTATAGTTCTGCTATAATGTAATCATCGTTTCTCGCTTTGGCTAACAAAGGCTAAGACTATCATGATCCCCCTCCAGCATGCATAAATGATACCGGCATCATTTTTTTAAATCTATATGTAGTAAGTCAGATAAAGAGCTAATGTGTATAGTTGGATACCCCAAAGGATATCAAAGATAAATCAATAATGTCTCTTTTAAATATATAATTCTAGAATCTAAATCATGGCAGACAATAAATTGAGATCTTCCTACAAGTGTCACACACATACTCACACCCACACGCACACACACTTTCACAGTGTAATAAGGACAGAGGACAGATGGAAAGAAGTGGCAGGGCACCAAAGGCATCATCATAATCTCCTTCTGGGGCGTCATCATCACGGCGGTTCTGGACAACGTTTTCCCTACTGTCTACTGTTACAAGAGGCCAATATCTACACACACACACACACACACACTCAAGCACACACACATAAAACTGAGCCGTCTGCCAAAAGAAGCCTAAAGTATTGCCCACTTTGTACCAGTTTGTATGGTGTGTTGAAGTGGGCTGTGTTCCAACTGCGCAACCGAATATTCAATACAGGTGGTGAGAATTTTTTTTTATTTCATGATACTGATACTGAACATGATCAACCTTGAACTGAATGTGTCAGGAGTCGATTCATTTTTGTTACTTTTAATGAAATATAAATTAATGAAAAATAAATTCTTAAAACATACACACATAAAGATTTCAGTGATGTTCATTGTTAGCGTGTGAATAATGCATCAGATTTCTAGAGTCTGTAAATTCCATAATTTTGCGCCATGCTAGTTCTGGCTCCCACATAGAAGGGTCAACGACATGAACATGCAGTAGCATATAGATGGAAGACTCATCAACACGAGAACCGAACAACAAGGTCCTTGTTTCTCGCGGTGAGCATGCAACCGCATTTAAAGTGAGGTGCTTACGAGTAAAGAGCCGGAGGACCGGGCGAGGAGGGACGGCACATGATTTATAACAGCTACTACGTAGAGAACAGATGGAAGTATCGAGCTAATTTCATACGTCTTATGCAGAGCCAGACTCTTAATTTGCCTATTCGAGTATTAACAAAAGCCCGTGGCTAGAAGTGGAAGCCAAGTATACGAATAACAAAGGCTGATTATTGTTTGATAAGCCCAATCAATTTTCCTTTTCAGGAGCTGTGTTTGTATAAAAGAGAGATGAGTATCCTCGAGCCCAGCTCTGTCCATGCCAATATGGCACTGCAGCCAGTGTGGACTGGGCTGATGAAAAAAAAAAAAACTCAATCTGGAGGAGGCACTTCAGGTCCAATAATAAAGGGATCCAAAGCATAGCAGGGATGGGCTTGTTTTATAGTTCTCAAGTATTGTTTTTCTCCATTGCATGATTGGCCAAGTTTAGCTACACTGACCAAACATAAAATTAACATTGACATAACATTCAGAATCACATTCACATCATTAATCACTGCACATGTTAGTGGGTGGAATATATTTGGTAAAGTGACCATTTCATCCTCAAAGTTGATGTGTTAAAACAGCCTGTGGCATGATTTGGCCACTGGAATATTTACAAAATTTTCCCCAACACCACATTAATTTATTTTTCTGAAATATCTCACGTGTTAATTGATTCAACTAGATCGCACACTCCAAACACTACTGACTATCGCTAAAGTGGAGTCTATTGTCTCTACAAACATATATTTACTCTAAAATAGATCATTTATATTAGTTTATTCATATTCCATCTGCTACTGGCACAGTATGTCTGCCAAACGTTTAAACCCTGTGTGGCTCATCAGCCAAACAATTTGTCCACACCTTTGATAGAATCGTTGAGCTACAAAACTGCAGCTCCTGTGGGGTGTTCTCATTCTTTGGTGGTCAGTATCTATCAAAAGTGTTCAAGGAAGGAACAGTTGTAAAATGGTGACATGGTCATTGATGCACATCATTGATCCAACAGACGAGCTCCTGTAGAGGAAGTTGCTGAAGAAGTTAATGCTGGCTGCATATACGGAAACAAAAAGGGGGTCCAGTGCAATATTATGCTATGATGGATCAGTGTATTGGTACAGCAGCCAGCTTCTCTTTCCCTACCCGAATACTCTTTAGCCTGCACAAAAAAACCTGACCGTTCATCCCATCAGTAGCCTTACTAGCTGATTTATTAAGCAGCGCGTAATTATACACCCAGCAACGCCTTTAATAGAAAAGGTTAAATCTGAAATGTGGGCTGGTATTGCCCAGGGGAGATGCACAACGTTAATTAATCCAGCATATGTCTGCTTATCACACTTATGAAGCTGTTCATCGGGTTTAAACGGACATAAACCCAAAGAGATAGGAGACAGGAATGAGCATGATCAAAGCAGAGACACAAGGCAAGATGGAGAACGATAAACGAAAGCTTCCTGCCGAGATGCTAAATGAAAATCAAGAGAGATGCAGTCCAATCGCGCTCCATCAGACTGGCGTCGGATATCGATGGGCTTTCACATATGCAAAAACAACCGGGCTTAGAACAGATCTGTGTACAGGTAACAAAAACGGCTCGCTTGAACTGTATGGCTCAACGATAAAAAAGTCATTTCGAAGAATTACACAGGCAGATCTTTTAAATTTATGAACCTTTCAGACCTGCTTTTATGAGCCTGTTTACAACCGGAGGTTTCATGCATCTTGTTAGGTCTTTTAAGCGCTCACATGCATTTATGTCATAATCGTTATATCATGAGTAATATGTATATCAGCTCTGTATAGCTCCTGTCATGCTCCTAGATGACACATTTTCTAAGCGAATGAATCGTTGCATCAATGTTCCATGGTACAGCAGAAATCTTTGTACCCTTCGGCGGGACATTTGAACCCTTAAAATCGATATATCTCTTAAACTCAGTGTGTGAGCAGGAACTTGATTGACTTGCGTAAGTGATTAAACAAAGTGGTAATCATTATGGAACCAGATCGATACTATTTATTAGTCTTTGTACTTAATGCCACCCAAGATTGGGTGTGGCTTGGGGTCAGACATAACTAAAAATAAAAGATCAGATTTTACTTACAAAGCTTATTGGAATGTTGAAAATTGTAGGACCACCTCAATTGTGGCTCTAGGAATCCTTCCTCCCCTCTAGAAGCTGTGGGATGCACTGCAATCAGCATGGCTCCAGGACCTCTGGATATTAGCCATTGGTCATAATAATGTAGCTATTTCACAAGTGTGGAAGCAAAATTTATTCTCAGATGAACCCAAACACTCTTGAATCTCTGAACTGGCCTTTTTCAACAAAGAAACATTGTTTCCAACCTTTAAGTCAAAGTAGCTAAATTGCTGTGATAAGGTCAAATGCTACAGATCATAAAGAACATGTACGTGACCGAGGCTGAATACAGTATAAGCTTTTTGACCACCGCCGGCTTGAGAAATCTGAGAAAAGAGGTCGTTACGTGGTTTATAAATTAGCCAATGATCTAATTAATGCCTCCTAAGTTATTTTAGGTACAAAATCCCACAAAATAAAGCAGAACAAACCAGATTAGGTTTTTGATACACTGCATTCCTGTTTAATTATCACAGAAAATGAAATGCTCTATGTGTCACGTGAGGCGTGCACTATTGCTTTAATAAATGGAACATAATTAGTCATCAGAGCATCAAGACTAGTGAACAAATGGCACAGATTTATGGCTGGCTTTTCTGAATAGGCTAGTAACAGAGTTTTGTTTTTGCCCCAAAATATCCCTATCAGGGAACAAACAAGGACTCCGAGGTCATGATACACAGCCGCAAATATATGCATATACACAGACCAGGCATAACATTATAACACTGATTATCTCTTCATCACGGTACCAGCTGCTGGGTGGGATATACTATGCAGTCAGATAACATTTGTTCCTCAAGGTGGATGTTAGAAGCAGGAAAAAGTGGGCATAAGGATATGAGCAAGTTTGACAAGGGCCAAATTGTGATGTCTAGATGATCAGGTCAGAGCATCTTTTAAACTGCAGCTCTTGTGGGATGTTCCTGGTCTGCAGTGGTCACTATCCTTCGAGAGTGGTCCAGGGAAGAAAGAGTGGGTCATAGGCATAAGTTAATTCTGTTTCTGATAGAAAGGTGACAGAATACGCAGGGCTGTTTTGGCAGCAAAAGTGGGATGATGTTAGGAAAGTGGTCATAATGTTATGACTGATCGGTGTATATGTGACATGGCCTGACATCTATGGAGAGAAGTGCTCTCCTGTTTCAGGTTTTACCCAAACAATAGAACGATCTTGTCACAATAACATTAATAAAGAATAAAAAAGTAATCCCTTAAATCCCTATAATAAAGAAGCGGAAAGCTTATGACGAATATATTTCCCTTAAAAAGATTCCACCATTTACGAGGGATTGAACTGGCTTAGCGGGATAAATCGCTTTTCCCCCTGCAAGCCGCAACCAAAGCTGCACTGGAGAGCGCTAACGTGGAGCAAAGAGGAGCATGTCAACAAAAGCAAGGGCGCTGAAATCACATTCGACTTTGAGTAATAAGACTGTCAGCTCCCCCGACTGTTCAGGCTTCTAATTTCCTTCTCCCGAGCGTTGCGCCTGTTGCTCACATGAATCAATGGCTTCTTGTTTCAGGAGTGGTTTGCTGTTGAAAAATGAGAACTCTGAAAACAAACTCTGTTTTGAGCAGAACGGGTGGAAATGTATAGGAGGGTATGATAATTCCAGTGTTTGAGCTCTGGAGCTGCTTTAGTCGGGGTACAAAAATGCAGGATAATACATTTTTGTGGTCGATTCTAAGTAATTCACAGAATTTCATGGCCAATTTAGGTTTCATCTAATAAATTGATTAAATGTTCAGTCCCTTTTACAATTGCCACATTGAGTGTAGTGTAACGGATTGAGGCTAGACGAGACAAGAGAGGGCGGGCACACAAGCAGAGATGTTAAAACTGATTTATTCATCAAAAAAGACTAAATAAGGTTACACTAGGCACAAAAAAACTAAGCTAA
Organism: Microcambeva bendego; assembly: GCA_034509265.1. Classification (NCBI taxonomy): domain Eukaryota; kingdom Metazoa; phylum Chordata; class Actinopteri; order Siluriformes; family Trichomycteridae; genus Microcambeva; species Microcambeva bendego. The sequence goes on along the minus strand of JAYDZG010000016.1, from coordinate 15,936,044 downwards.
ATGCTAATATAACTGCTAATGCAAATCGCAAAATACGTACAACATGAAACCTTTGATAATGCTAAGTGAATAAAACATAAAACTTATGCAAGTGGTACATGGTAAATACATAAAACATGTACTAATGCTAAATACATGAAACAAGAATCTAAACATGAAAACATAATTAAGAGTAAATAAGACTGACTAACACTAAGCATGAACTCGACAAAAGCATTAACTAGAGATGAGATAAGAGGGGATGAGCACACCTATATATAGATACCAATTTAATAATAACAAGAGAATAAACAAGGTTACACAAGACACACATATAAACTAAGCTAGATGCTTATCTAACTGCTAACGCAAATCGCTCACAACATCAAACATTAAACTGTGCCAATGCTAAATAAATAAAACATGAAACCCAAGCTAATGCTTAATGGTAAATACATGAAACCTGTGCTAATGCGAAATGCTGGCAACATAAACAACTATATATATATACATGAACTAGGCAATTAGCCATGAGTTTCAAACCAAACTCACTGATCCACAGCTGCAGCTTTAATTCCCCCCAGCATGATCCTTAAAACAAGGTGCAGCTATGGATACCTGTCAGTGGGCCAATCATAATGAGGGGCGGCTTGTCAACCTAAATAAATTATTTAAAGTGTGAAAAATAAACATCAGTAATAAACCGAATTTCTATGAATGTGAAGCGACTCTAGTGTGTTGAGCTCTGAAGTAGTGCATCAACTAAGGGGAATTGTTGCTTTGCTGTTGGTTTATAAAGGGGCGTTGATTCACATTGTCTACAAGTAGATTCGTACTGCAGAAGGACCGACTAGTGCCGTGATCCAGCAGAGAAATTAACAATGACATCAAACCAACTAACAATTATTCGATATAAAAATAAATACATAGTCACTACCTTAAAACAGCATGCAGTAATAATAATAACTATGACCGACAAGACATAACATAATGACCGCATACATTTAACGTAAATAGTACTGATCCTCTCTTCATCCATGCACCTGTCTTTGTGCAAAATACCACAGCACACCTTTAGGGGTCTAGGGGAGTTCATGCCTTAACAGATCAGGGCTGTTTTGACAGGAAAAGAAGGACCAACACAATGGGTGTGTTCAAAATTTGGTGAGCTGTCTTGCTGCCTTACTGCCTACATGGGCAGCTATTTAATTAGAGAGAATTCTAGCACGTTCTAGTAATCACCTTTCATATCTGGTTGATTGAAGGTGATACTAAGACCATTACAAAGCGATGACATCACATTTGAAAAGTAAATAAAAATCACTGTAAACGATTAAATACATAAATAACAAAACAATAAACAACTTAAATCAAGGAAAATACGAGTGTCTGTTTTTGAGAGAGGAGAGAGACGAGAATGCCTGACGTTGCAGTGCTAAAAAATTTAGCACCTGCACTGCTAAGAGTTCCATCAATGAATCTACCTAATTTGAAAGAAGGGACAGAAAGCAGATGGAAATCTGAAGTCCAAAAGACAGGAGAAAGCATGACGAAGAGTGCTTAACCAACAACCAGTAATATAACACAGTTGAGCAAAATTAGTTTCAGCTAAAAGGCCACCTAAAACTTCTTTATTCGCAGAACTTAGACGCTCTTAATGAAAACACAATTAATCCCAATAACAGACAGATGTGAGTCAAAAGAGGTCGCAACGTTACTTATCAGGGCTCATATGCGCAAATACTATAATTAAAACGTTCCCAATGAGGTTAGCCGTGCCAGCTGTTCTGTCATTAACATGGTAGTAACACAGAGGTGAGGTGTACTTAAAAACAAAGCAAACAAATCATGGAAACAGAGTTAAAAGGCCAACAACAGAACTGTGGCATGATAGCGATTTGCATAACATCTGTTGAAATGGCTGCATTGATCGAAACATCAAACAAAAGACCCCGCTGGCGGTTCGCTTGACTCATATCGGCTCGGTGGAAAAGCCTTTTATTATATAGGCCACATCAGCTTTCAGCAACATCAAGATGAGAAAGGTTTATATCCCTCTCATCTGCAAGTGGGCGTCCTTTTGGGTTTTTCAGCCGTAACGAATCTTTCTGCCAAACGACGTTCTTGGAGCACAAATATTCTACTTAATGAAAAAAGTGAAGCTTGGAATTGTGCCATCAGCCATCTGTAATCATTTCTTTAAAATGCTTGTTTGCAACAGTATGCAAGTATGCCGGTTAAAGATGCCATCACCATCATGGGCAGCCTCCATTTTAACCAGCAACCAACAGCTTGAATAGTAAATGTTTTAAAAGGCTCTAAAACTTCTAAAGACTTTTTAATAGTTCGGTTGAAATGTGGTGACTGTATTGTCAATATGAAAATTCTCACTCCCACCAGGTTAGAATTTTTTTACCTGATCTATTTTTTTACCTGTTCTTCTATGATTGAAGAACAAAAATAAAACCACATCCAAACAGTTCTGCTCACTTTTATTGCAAATAAATGTGTACCAATTAAATTACATTTTTAAAATTACCCAGCCCTACACAACAAACTATGATGCTCTGTATATTCTGACACATTTCTATCAGAACCAGCATTAACTTTAGCAATTTTAGCTACAGTAGCTCGTCTGTTGGACCGGACCACATGGAGCAGACTTCGTACCCAAAGAGTTCGGCTTGCTGGTTTACCACTGTTCCTTTCTTGGACCACTTTTGATAGATCCTGTCCACTGTAGACCAGGAACCCCCCACAAGAGCTGCAGTTTTGGAGACCCAGCCATCTAGATGTCACAATTTAGTTCTTGTCAAACTCGCTCACATTCTCGCCCATTTTTCCTGTGCCTAACATCACCTTTGAGGATAAAATCAGTGTTATTCACTTTATCTGTAGGGCCATACTGTTTTAGGAGTACACTTCAGTCAGGATATGAATCCACTGAAGTGCAATACACATTTACTTTTGTACTCACTTACAGTTATGTGCAATTTATACCGCCAGCACTTCAATATTTTTGGTGATTGTACTGGTAAAGTAAGGAATCAAAGATTCCCATTCTTGAGCCACCATAGCACCCTTCAATCGGCTTCACTATTTAAAGTTTCTGGTCACTTTTCCTGCTGACTTCTGTGAAAATAAACTGCTGATATGAATAATGAGTCAGCGTAGGCAGTCACAAGGGGTAAAATACAATTAATACATGGCAGATTTATTGATCCTTCGAATTGTCCTGACCCTTTCTGGCTATTTTACTGGACGGCAAATCAATGGTGTCTTATTGTTATGTGTCTGTTATTGTCAGTCCTGAAATGAAGAAATTTAACAGACTACAGTCAAGTAACAGGAGTGTCAGGCAAATCATTCAATAAAAAGCTGCAAGTTATACAGTGTATGAAGTTTTCAAAATCAAATAGTTATATGATATTAATTTACATTCACTGGAGTCACTGAATCCTGGTGATTCCGCTTGCTTGCAGCAAGCATTGTAAAAGCATTGAAGTGATTGAGTTATATGAAAAGACTCTAACAACTCAAATCTTTTTCATTTATATATGAAAGATGCTGACGGAAAATATTTAAATCTCATGTTACATGCTCATGTAAGTATGGTCCTTCTTGGCTTAGATGCTGCCATACCAGAAATTATTTTTTTTAAATTGTGACCAGAAATATGTTTGAAAAATGAGGCAGGAGACTTTAGCAACTATCAAGACTGTTTGTGAAGTTCTTAAAAATAAGTAAATATCAGATGCTGCTAAGTCCAGAAGCACAACTATAAAAAACAACAGGCAAAAACAACATTGATACAGAAAATTAAAAAACATAAGAGTATAAATGCCAGTAATATAAGAAAATAAGACTCCCTATTGGGAAATGAAGTGTGGATATTTAATAAAATATTTTTTTATGAAAGTGAACAGGAAGACATGTGTTGGACAATAAAAGCTACCACGCCAAGCAAGGCTGTATTTGCTTTTAACAATTCTGCCTTCTACGGTAATCACAATTTACACCCAGAAATAAAAATAAATCCACCCAGAAACACATTTTGCCAATTTAAATCTATAAAAGTATATCAAATATTACTTGTACTGTATTTAGATTTTTCAAGCATGTAGTCCAATTATTTATTGTTCCTTACTGTTGAATGTACAGATTTGACTCAGACGTATTCTTCAGGGTTAATAGCACAGTGTATGTCCAATTGCTGACAGATTATGGCTCCATTTAAAAAGGATACAAATGACTATTGCTCAATTTAGCTGCGTCCAATTTCCTCCATATTGGCTTCATGAAAATTAATAGTGGAGTTTGTTGTGTGCTCAGCACTTTAGAGCAATCGCTAACTTCAGAGTTTCTCTGCAGTTACTGCAGTTACTCTTGTCGCTGCTGCACTGAAATATTCTCTGAATCCATCTACTAACAGCCAACAACTATAATTAAAATGTTTCCAAGGGTGTTCAATTTACCAATAATGACCAGTAAGGACACTGCAGATGTGCTCTATAACTGACTGCACTGGTATAAATGTTTTTTTTTATTTTTTTTTATGCAAGCCCGACTGCATAACTGCTCGACCATTTGGCGGTCAAGATCCATACTAGGCTTAGCTGTGAAATGGAAAGACATTCTCTTCATTACAGATCCTCATTACCACTGCACCTGATCACAAATAGTCCCAATCACACTCTTCGTCAACTTCCATTTGCATACCATTTATGCTACTTATGCTATAAATGAAAAAAAACCCACACAGGATCACATTTTGAAATCAAATGAAACTAGCAAAAACACATCTAAGAGGAAAGTCAGAAGTGATAAATTATACCATCAGTTAACGCAGGATGGTGAGACCTGTATGAGGAGCTGTGCAGCATTTCAAAATCAGCTGACTACTTCCTGCTGCCATTCTGTGGCATACTTTATTATAGCCGCCTGAAATATGAATGATCGCAAATGACCTTTACTGAAAAAACAAAACACATTGCAGTCTGTCAATGTGGATTAGTGAATTGTGGGTGTCTGGGAGTAAAGAGGAACTCAGTTCTTCAGCAGCATGCTGCTAAAAAAGGGTATTGGGATAGAAACAGCTAATTAATTGCCAGACTTCCATGAAGTGGATGTGTTTCAGAAGTGAAGAGAGAAGGAAATGGAGGAAGCTGTGTGAGCCGATTTTCTTTTTATTCTGGCAAACCAATTGCCCCACTGTCTTATGGGTAACAGTTTTAATTGGAGACCTAACAAGCACCTGCATTGAACTTGTTGCGATCTTGTTTGTGGATTACAAGTGATGGGTGAGTGCAGTTACCAAAATACTATACTATATACTCTATACTATATAAGATATCTTATAAACTATAGTATAATATATAAATCAATAAACTGTATCTTATTATTTAGTGCTATATGGGTCTATTTTTGTACATTTATGTACAAAATGTCACAAGTTTTACGATTTCTATTTACAAAATGGCAGATTTGATATGACATTTAACAATGGCAAATTATAATCAAAACTAAATAAATAACTGGTAATATTTTTAAGACAATAGCCTAGTGCATTGAATTGTACATTGGAGGAAAATCCCTAGTCTATCCAGAGCTCCAAACAAGAATTAACTGTATTGCAAAAATATATAACAATTTCTTTGTATTTTATAGTATAATCAAGTGTAAAACATTTTTGATTTTCTCCCTCTAAACTCCCAGACCATTGCAATACACATAAAAATCCATGCTTAATATAACAATGGATGTTACATAAAGCAAAATGACCTTAATTTACATACGGACCTGGATACATGACCGTGAAAGTCATTATGCTTTATGTTTTAAGCTTATTATACAACAATTAACCCATAATAAAAGCAGTATTCATTTTTAATTTAAGACCAGCTCATTAAATTCTAGCTGGTGTGCTAGCAGAAAATCCTGCTTCAACTGCACATGAAAATCTTTATTCCTCATTATGATCTTAGTACATCAGTGTGCAACCGTTGTGGGGAAACAAACTTCTCACCCTTCTCACATGGACTCTCACATGCAGAACTCCGAGCTGGGGCTCTTGAAGTGCTGTGCAATTTGATGCATAGGCTCGGTGTACGACAAGACTACATTCCTTTAGAATTCAACACCACCAACAGAATCTATTCAATTTATCACCAGGACCATAGCAAATCAATCAACCCATGTTCTCAGGTAGCCTTGGCACAATGGCGTGAGCCAGTATGCACCTGATAGAGCATGACATCTCTTGGTGCTCCGTTCCAATCACTAATACAGGGATTCTGATTACTTGCGCAAACAATGTGGCGGAGGGAAGATAGGGGGTAAGTACAATCATTGACGACGCGCCGCGTGGTGCCTTTTTCTCAGCGTGACGCTCGAATGCCGTCTTCAGTGCTAAAAATGCTTCTTCCCGTTCTCTGTTCAGCTGCATAATGGGCTGAGGTTAGCACGGCCCAGCGTTGGACGAGACGGAGGGAAAGGGACAATAAAAGGGAAGCAATTTGATTATCACGCCTCAATCAATTGCAATTAGATGAGGTCGAGAACGACACTAAAGAAACCCAGTCAGACCGGCACTCACTCACACTCGCATAATTTATCGTGCACGTAGATCTCTGCAACGTGACAGGCAGGAAGAGAACTAAGCCCTGTGAAGACCATTGATGAAGACGTTCCAGGATTAGACTCCGCTGCCGGCGAGTCCTCCCGTCAATTAATCACCAATTAATAAACGCGCTTCTGATACACTTCGGCTTTAATTAATACATGGCTCCCAATTCAGGGAGATTAATTCATCAATTTCAGTGCACACCACCCTCATGCCACGGGCAGAAACAAGAAAAGCGTGTCTCCAGTGATTGAGTGGACAATGAGGATTAAGAGCAATTCATGTTTAATCCAATTATGCAATTACGGTATGGTGGTGGTGGTTGGGGAGGGGGGTTAAGAGAGACAAAACAAATAAACACAAGGAAAAACAAAGGAAGTTCTCAGTGTTTAACCTTAGCACTGGTCAAAGAAGACCTGGTCTCATACTGGGGCAAAACTATCCTAGAATATAGATCTGACAAGAACTGGTCTCAGACTTTAAAATAATAGATTTTATATGGTATCTATGCATATTATTTCTTTTTTCCACAAATATACTGTACACCAAAACTACAGAAACGAGAAGAACATGCAAACTCCACACTGAATGGACCCAACTGCTTCATCTGGGGACCAAACCCAGGACCTTCTTACTGTAGGTCAACAGGGCTCCAGCTCATCCCATAGTCAAACAAGGTGAAAGTAAGGTGAACTGGAGACACCAATTGTCCTAGTACATTAAAGAGTTTAAAACATGACAATAAAATCCAACAAAAATAATAAATATATACATTTAAATAAATACATTCGTCTCTTCGACAGTGACCTGTAACCAAAAAGAATTATACTCAAGACACAAACACAGCTTTTGGCTGTTTGGGTGGCACAGAAATTTAACAAGTTTGAATCTTCAAAACTGGTTCAGACAAGCACACCTGACCATGTCTGACAGAACAAAGGTCGACTCAGATCAAACGGTCTTGTGAAGAAAATATGTTTTTTTAGATTAAAGTTGAGTCTCTGCATTCTCTCCCTTTCTTGGTCTTGAAAAACATATTGAAATTCTGTGTACACCAGTGTCATGTGATGGATGAAGATTGTAAATGATGCATGATCTCTTTAATTCTTCAGCTTGTTTATGCTACTTGGTAGCGCGTCGTTCTGGCGTTTGTATTTCAATGCTTTTGGGTGCAGCTTAATTGAAGTGGATGGTGTGTAGGACCAAAGCAGAAGGGCTGGAGTTGAAGTAAACAAGTGCAAAAGGAGGGAGAAAGTGGGTATAGCGTGTTGCTTATTTATGGCAGAACCTGGTATCTGATCTCTCCTTCTGTGTCTCTGACTGAAATGCTACATAATAGAGAAATAAAACATGGACACAAACAAGAACTCATGATGCTTCTTATGGCTAGTGGTTGGCTCATTTTATGAGTTGGTATACAAGGTGTGGAAGTTATGAATCAGTCACTGGGGCGAGTGAAGATCTACCAGCAAGACAATCCCACATTGGTTGACTTCCAAGTACTACCCTGCCTCCTTAATTCCCCAGACTTAAATCCAATTGAGTATCTGTGGGACCACCACAAGGGTCCTGTTCACTCTGTATTAGCAGATGGTCATAATATTGTGACTGTGGTCTGAGTGGATGGTCTTAAATATAAAATTCAACCCTCAGGAATCTATTTTATCTTGTGTTATCATTGTCCAGTCTGACATGTCTGAACAGGCTCTGTACATACAGCTGAGATTGGCTGGTGTCACCATATGACAAAAAAGTATAGGCAACTTTGAATTGTACAAAGTTTGAATTGTACAAAAAAGTATCAGAAATAAAATTAATAACGCAATGAAATTGTCCCTGCCTTTCAAGCCAATGTTGGTCTACTGGCCTCGCCAAAAGATTAATTTCAGCTATGAGGAGAACACACACACACACACACACACACACACACACACTGTATCCCTTCCTTGCAGCTAAACACAGCCATAAGCCACTTCAAAACACAATGCAATAATGTAAGGTAATGGATTATGGATATAATGCAGTGAACTGCACTCACATTTGGCTCATAAGAGCACAGTAACTTTAAATTCATAGATTTGCTGGTTCATTTTAAGAACACATTTAAAGGTGTGTAAGTAGACTCTTTTTCTTCAAATGTACCAGTACCCACTCCAGGATGCATAAAATAATGCTTTTGTTTACTTTAATTACACATTTTTAAGGACAACGTCTAGGGACACAATTTCAGCAAATAATTGTTAGAAAGAGAGTGTAAATTGAAATGAAGAATGGTTGGAACTTGGAATATAATGATGCACCACAAATTGATTCAGGAATCTATTCACTTCAGGCATCATTCAAATCGGTATTCCTGTTTAATGAATCAATATTCACGTTAAACAGCAGAGGCGCGGTTGTTATTCACCAATTTGCCAAATTAGGCTTAATTAAAATTGTTTGAACCTACATCACAGTTCAATTATACAGTCTGATCAATTGAAGGTCAAGGGCCTTGCTAAAGGGCAGCAACATTCTGACAATGTTGAGGTTCGTACCAGTGTCCTTTGCATTACAAGCCCATAGACACAATGTCTATGACTGACAATTTTATATCTCAAATTACACTAACTGTATGTCTGTGAACTGTAGCTTCCAGAAGAAACCCACATAGACACAAAAAGGACCTGAATTACTTCACTTGGAAACTTCTTGCCATCAACTAAGCCCTGCGTCACCTTAGAACAAAGTTTGTGACTATATAATTTCAATCTAAAGAGCAGAAATGTGCTTTATTCACTGAGAGTGTAATCTGGTACATATTGCAATTAAATGAAAATTAAATTGAATTTCAATAACAAAAAGCAACCGTTTAAGATTTAAAAAATGCATGTATTTCATTCGTAATCAGACAACCTAGAATAAAAAATAAAAGTTCAATATTGTCTAATCTAGTCTAGATCGTTGTTAAATGTAATAAGCATTACATTATACATGAATACGCCTAACATTAAACCCACCCGTCTTATAGGTTGTCAAAGCATCTCTGAAGCTCACTCACACACAGCCTCTATAAAACTCTTAAGGAGTCATGTGGTACAAACATTTATGCTGGATGTCCTTCAACTTTTGAGAGATCTTGTGAGATGGATCATCTTACAGTGCATCCCTGCAGCATCTCTTCTGCGAGTAAACAATGCACAATACACTTGCAAGGTCGTCCCTTTGAACTTGAAGAAAACTGGATATTTCATAAATATGAGGGATGCTTGAAAGGAATCAGACTGCACAGCCTCCGGCACCATTTATGCCATTTTGCGGAGCCATCTGTGTTACAGATCACGTCCTAATCAGGGCATTTATTGAAAGGCATGAACGAATCAGGACAGCCGACCCTCATCCAATATACTGGCAGCAAAGACAGTAGTCACGCCACCTTCCTCGCTACAGCGTTCACGGCCTTAGCATTTTACTTATCGTCTGCCATGTTTTTTTATAGGGTCAGAAGAGTCAGTGGTGTATGATCAGAAGGTCGGAGGTTATTAATTTTATTAAATTTGTTTTTAGGTAAAGTGTTCACAGTGTTTTTCCGCAGCCATCGGGCTGCTGGTTAATATGCTTCCCTCAGCAGCGTTGGGTTAGTGGTGGCTACGCTAACCCTGTCTCCTCCAGTGATGCTCTCCTAGGCTCTGCAGACACCCCTGGGTTTAGGGGTCTATTACCCCTGCTCGGCGTACCAGCGTATCGATGAAGCAACAGAGCCAGCGTCTGAAGTCTGGAGGTTCCGGGTACGACTCCTGCAACAGTGGCTTTTACTTGACAAAGTCCAGAATTCAGTCCCGAATCCAGACTTTTTGTGTTTTGCCTTTCTTATGTTGTTGATGTATTTATTTGTATATTATTTGTGTATTTATGTAAATAAAAGAAACACCTTTTTCTGGTTAGTGATATCTTTGTGTCATCTTTCTACCATTGTTAAATTCTTTATATTTTGGTTTGAAGTGTGAGGCTGGCAAAAGTAGTATCCATGGTTTATAGAGCTTACCTGGAGGAAACCCATGGGGAGACTCTGCACAGAAAGGACCTAGATTCCCCCACTCTGGGATCAAACCCAGGACCTTCTTGCCGTGAGGTGACAGTGCTACCCACTAAGCCACCGTGCTGCCCTGTGGCTGTGTGGTAAACCAAAAACAATTTTCACTGATGCTTTCAGTGGAAGAAGTGAGAAAACACGAAGAACCCTGGTGTATTGTTTATGCATGTTTACACACAAACAGGATTTAATTGGACAGAGCACAAATGTACTGTTCTCATGTTTAATTCATTGTTAAAATTCTGTTGAACTAATTTCAGCATTTCCGACTATTCTCATGCATCATTACATGACTACTGTCAATATAAATAAAAAAACATATGGGTGTCTTTAATTGGCTGATTTCTATTGCCAGTGCATTCGCACTGTTCTTAAATTGCAATGAAATACAAGTAGAGACTCTTAGATGAAGGCAGACATCACTAGGCTACTCCACTATCTCAACCCAGAAAGAAGATTCCTTCTGTTCTATTGATTAATTGGACTATTATATTTGATTTATGGCTTTCCACAGTCCATTTAATCCAGGTCCTGCACACGTACGCACACACATGAGCGCACACCATTTATACGTTTCTTTTTTTTCTAGCTTGAACGAGGCAGCCTAGGTGTAAAAGCAGTTAACATGACCCGGCATGCCGAGAGATGAAAAAAAATACAACACTATATATCTTCTAAGAACGAGTGTGGATGAAACACGGACATCCCGACCATCCCGTAGATTAACAGTTCAACCCGGCGCGGCACATTCATTCTAGCGACAAGGAACATAGACAGATTATTCATTTTTAATCAGGCCCGAGCACGTAACTTCTCCCATTGTGCGATAAGTTGCTTTCCATGTTCCATTACGAAAGTTATAAAGGAGCACGCTCCCAGCGCTTCCTCAGCAAGGACTAAATGGAGAGACTTAAGTGGTTTGGCTTATAAAATCATAATGGGCTTGTCTGGTTTGATAAACTGAGAACGTCACCGGAATACAAAAATGAGGGTGAGAGAGGGAGACAGAGTTAGACATAAGCAAAGGGGGTTGGCTCAGGGTGGACAATAAAAAAGAAGGATGGCGAGACAGAGGACAGAGAGTAAAAGTGAGCAACCGGGGCCTTTAAAAATGAGAGGATGTGTGGTTGGGATTTGAGAGGTCAGACAAGTAAAAGCTGAAATACAGGATGAAATGTGTACAAAGAAAAAAAAGTTCTTACTGATAAACCTTTTGCAAATATAACAGCCTCTATTACTGAGAATTTGTAAACTTTGGTCAACTGAGGACTAATTGAGGAAAAATAATACCTATACCCAAGAGTCCCAGAGATTATGGAATTGTAACCAAACTGTGTTTACTTTAGGGATTTTTGTGAGGGGTAAGAAGCATCTTTTAGGAGACTCACCCTGTTCGAGGGGTTGAGGCTTGAGACCAGTCGCTTTCATCTTGAGCGCCTCCTTGGCAGACATGTCACAGCACGAACCCTTATTGGTGTCCTGATCGCTGTCGGCCTGGTCGCTGTCCCCGTGACCGCTGTCCCTCAGACTCACCCGCTCTGGGTCCTTAAACGTCGAACTGCTAAGTAACGAGGGAATAAGAAAATCATCAGGAAGCTAAGGTAGATACTATATGCATTCCGATTGAATTCAGAGAAAACAGTTTCATTTCCAAGAAGGAGTCTGAACGTAGCAATCAAGGTGAAGGGGGTCTAGGCACATGTGACGGCTGAACAAGCCGTTTAATAGGACTTACCTTTGAACAAACTGCTGCCTGCTCCCCATGTAATTGGGCTCGGCTGGGAAGTTGTCGGTCTGTGAAGGAGAAGGGAGAGAAATTTAGGTGTTGCATGACACTGAAATACATGCTGGTGTGCAAGGAGATTTCCTGGTGAACCCGGTCGATTAATTATTTAAAAATTAAGAGGAGAAAAGAGCAAGGGGGAAAAATGCAAAAAATGGAAATGCAAGGTTTAATCCCCCAATACATTTTAATTATTTAAGTAATACACCTTAAAAGATTTGCTCACACCTGCAGTAAAAGTAACTAAAGACTTAACAATTAACATTGTTAGTGGTTATGTAAATATGACCTATTACACATTAAAATCATACATGAAACAATGTTCATTTGCAGAGAACAAATAATAATAATAGAAAATAACATAGAAACAAAACGATAACT
>JAYDZG010000016.1:15883582-15897952 GCA_034509265.1 Microcambeva bendego | reverse complement strand
ACATAATTCTTCATAACATGTTTTATGCCCTAGAGTAGTTTATTAAAATATAAAAAAATGTAATAAATATAAATAATATACATTTTGAACAGAACAAAACCAATTCTTGACAAATGACATGATTTCTAACTGATATCTGTTATCAATTGACATTGACAGTTATGACTGGAGGGCAATGTGTACACAGCACACAAGGGATTTTCTAAACACCCTCTATGTGCTGCATAGTTACTATTAGAAAATGTAACTACAAAATGAGTAATAGAGCTCAGCCAGTTTCAAATATCATTCAATCTGACTTGCACCTTTGGTCATGGCATTGTAAAGCAATGTGCAATAAGTAAACAGAAGGAACATAATACTGAAGCAAATCGACATCAAAAATTTAATATTTATCCTCATTTATCAGATCTGGTGGGCACTCAGCTAGCTCAGTTCATGTAAGGTCAGTTCTGATCAGTATCAAGTTTTCTTCAATAACCAGACACCTCATATCAGTGTTACATTGAAAAAAAAAAACACTCATGTCTCTCCCTACAGACAATCAAGAGATATTTTGTTTAGGCTGTCCGCTGAAGAGCGGCTGCAATTTCAGTACCACATCGCTGATAGATCTCTGAGCCTAAGCGTGGAAAATGCACCTGAAAAAAAAAGCACGCAGGAAAATGGAGACGAGGGTGGAAAGGCTTCAGAATGCAAAGGACAAATGGTTGGCTGTCATACACATAAAGAAAGTGCTGTGACTAAATCATGCCCGGAATACACAACACTCCCGCCCATCAGAAATCACCCCCTCAGAACCACCACCACCCTCTCCTTCAGCATCGCCTTGCTGCGGCTTTCAGTCTGCCTTCAGTCGCTATGCAAGGACATATCTATTAGCATGCATGAGTGCACTCACGCTCGCACACTTGCTACCCAAATTATATTGAGAACACATAAGAGACTCAGAGCGAAAGAGAGAGAGAGCGAGAAAGAGAGAGAGACTGGGGGAGAGCAACGGAACAGGGTGGGGGTGCTCCAAAGACACATATTGACTCTCTGAGCTCTAGCCGTTCGTCAGTATCTAGCTTTAGCTCCTGTAGGAATACACTGGGGCCACGTGCCTCTCTGGTTACATCGCAGGACGTTTATTGTGCGGTGTGACAACACTGAGGTGATAGGAAACCAGTGTCTATAAAACGTCGTATTATAATACGATAAACGTTAACAATGAAGTAACAAACTGCAAAAAAACCAATGTCATCCCTCTTTTTCTCAAGGTCATTTGAATTAAGACAGACGCTACAAGTGGTAAAAGCCAACTAATTGTTGAATTTTTGGTGGGAAGTGAAGTGCCTGCAAGCTTTTAAAAGATAATCACGATTACAAGTGTTTCTGAATGCATTTGTGCTTATTTTTTATTTTTATTAAAAAAAAACAAAACATGCTAGCACACCAGAGCTGACATTTATAACGCATAGTCTCAAAACTCAACGATTCAGTGCATATCTAAGCAAATTAAGAACTCGGCCGGCTGATTGATGGTGTCTGCACAGAGATAGAAATAATGCGATCAGACTTTTCATGAATCTGTATTGCACATGTGTCTTGCTTTTCTCAATTTTTATAGAGGTCAGCATCAATAAAGAGGATGTTTACTGTTTCTTTTACCTATGCTCTTCAGTGACTCATCCACCCCTCTCGTCCTTCTGTGTCTCAACAAGCCAGCAGATGACAAACCCTTCCCCTAAGAAAGGTCATCTGTACCTGTTAGGTGTCTGGCCAGGTCAAAAGCAAAGCTCAGATTCCAACCCAGTACAGTCATGATTCAAGCGGAAACAGCACTTTTGGCCCTGTAGTGTATATTAGTATTGCAATGAAAGTGATGAGAAAGAAAAAAAAAACAATCCATTTTGATTATTTTTTAATGAATGGAAACTGTATGGAGCAGTGGTCTCTTGCCAATATCGGGAAGAAAATCCATAGTCACATTATGCTGGGAAGAAAAAAGTCCAGATGGCAAGATTTAAGAATTAAAAGCCACTGGAATATGAGTAACTGGAGACAAGCAAGAGAACTGGCGATCAGAATTGATCTTACATGCCTGTTACAACGTGTGGCTAAAACATGGGAATTATCAACTGCAGCTCTTGTGGGGGTGTCTGGGTCTGCAGTGGACATTATCTATCAAAGTGGTTTTGGGTCAGGGCGGCCAGGGCTTATGGATGCACATGGGAAGAGAAGACTGCTCTGTGTGGTCCAATCCAGCTGCAGTATTTCAAATTGCTGAACACATTAAGGCTGTTTCTGATACTTCAAAATACACCATGCATCACAATTTGTTGTGTATGGGGCCACAAACGGATGGGAGCGGGTCAACACAATATTAACAGGGTGGTCATAATGTTGTGATCTGTGTATATGTAATACAATACCCAAGATATCACCACATGGTCAAGCCTAAATTTCATCCTGTATGCTTTTAAACCAGTACTTTAACCCATATTAATATCTGACCATCTGTAAACTCAAATCGAATTTCTCAATTTGTCTGCTTTGGCTGCCCTTTTATGCATTCGATGACCTTCCTTCTGGGATAAACAGTAAACAGCAGGAATGGGGAAAGGAAAGATGTTATCAGGGTGAAGTAAACATACTCATATAGGATAAGTGCATGGTAGGTAGGATCAACAGCTTCAGGAATATAATAATGAAAGAAACCAGTTTGGGGAGAAAAATGGAATTAGGTGTGGATGTTTCAGGGATATGACAAAGGCACATGATTTCACAGACCGAGTTGGTGTTGTTTCAGTTTCACACTTGAGGCAGACTATCTCCACCTAGAGGACACTTTTATAACTATGTTCCCCTTGAAACGTGGCTCAGCTCAGTCTCATGTTCCCTTGCAGGGTGTCAGGTTACACACAGCAACTCATTAAATCCAGCAGAGACTACCGTAATCCATTTAAATTACCACTTCATATGAGATGCATGTGAGCCGTGGCCTTGTCCTCCGGCTTTTGAATCAGACAAGCAAAAGATCGCCGTCTTCGAAAAGAATACAAAAAAAGAAAAATGACGAAGATGAATTTTAGATGAATTAGCAAAATTCTCAAATCTCGGCTTGCAGAGATAGCACGGATAATTCTCTTTAACCTTGATTTGGCGGTAAGTAATATGCCCAGGTGCCTGCGGCGCAATTAAGTGCCATTACTCATCCACCATCCTGTTATAGTGGAGCTGCTCCACCACCGCTGGGTGAATTATATAACGTTTCAGTTCCACAGAGCGCTCAAGCCATTGGTATTACCATTACACACACACGTCTGCACACGTTACTTTTTTTTCAGACTCACGGCATAGCCAGCTGTTACAAAACCCCTGGACCTCCTGCTATAAACCATCATTAAAAAACCCCCAGGCTACCGCCAGCATGCTGGTGCTGAGGCTGCTGGGCTTCCTAAGGTGCCCTTGTTCATTCTCTCTGATCTGAAAAAATCTTTCTACCACACCGTGTGCTTTTTTGTTATTAATTCTAGTCATTCCATTCTCTGCTGAACTAATGGCCGGTGTACTGCCCAGCCAAATTAATTGATTTCAGGCTTGATCTTTTTCCCATTATTACACTCCTTACATTCATGGAATTTTTGGTAGGTCCTTAACCATTAACATTTTGGTCATAGAAAGCAGGTGGATTGACGTTTAGGGTAAGTTTTGCAGTGCACACAAACACTAAACATTTCTTAATTATGTTGGTCATGAGTTCTCTTGGAGACACTGAATTGTCCTGTAGGTACCTGCGATGGACTGGTGCCCCATCCAGGCTGTTACCGTGTGCCTTGCTCCAGCACCCCTCCCCGACCATAATTAGGATAAGGAGTTAAAGAAAATGAACTGAACTGAACTGTTAACAATCATTTACATTAAGAATTGTTTGTGAAGGTCAGCATCAAACTTGGTCAAAGTTCAATCAAGTGAAAAATTGTGAGCCCACCAGGGCAAAAGTGTGGCACCGTCACACTCCATAGGAAACAACGGTTTCACTTCTTCTCATGTAAATGTACCGTAGCACTATAGCCCAGGTGCTGTGAAGGTGTGATGTGCAAAAGTTGTTTGTACCATGCAGAGTGAGAATCAGTGGTACACCAGGGTTGGTTGCTCATACATGCTGGACCCGTTACGTACATAATAAGAATATTTTTACATAGATGTTTTTTTACAATGAATAATAAATGATACATTCAAAAATATTCTTTAGGATTGTAAGCCAATCATGGACCCTTATGCAGGATTCAGCCTAATTCATTGATTCATTGGATTCAGTTGCCTCTGACTTGTGGTGTATTACCAAATGTATTTATTCCAATAATTTATAATATTAGTGTAAATTCTGTTCACAGAATTAATGCAATATGTACCTAGTACAAGCATCTATTTACACTAGAAACAAAGCTTAGTAACGATATATGTTTTTACACTAGGGCATCTGTTCACACCAAGATGTCGGTTTAAACTAGCAACAAAGCATGAATCCTAAAGACATTGGTTTGAACTAATAACATAGATCATGGCCTTTCAACATTAGGTAGTATGTGCTTGTGTTTATGCTTTTAATAAGGTACATACTTGTTTGCTCTTGTTAAGTAGCATAGATACTGTTTCCATTAAACATAAGTGGATTTGCATATGCAAACACATCTTAGATTTTAGATTTGTGGGTTGATTTTATTCATTTTAATATAAATTAAACATACTGTCTGTGAAATAGTTAAAACATTGAATGTTGAGGTACACATATCAAAATTAAAAAGAAAAAACAGGTTTGGTCCTTATGCTATTGTGTTACATATGACATTGATACTTGACCGGATGTATTAATCCATCACGAAGTATCAGATAAATATTAGATCAGCCGAAAAATATCAAGGTGGTATGGAGGGTGGCACCGTTGCATCACATCAAGAAGATCTTGGGATTGCGGGGAGGTCATAGTCTAAAAACATGTAGCCGGGGTAATTGAAGACACTAGGATCCAAGAATAAGTGGATTGTAGTGCCCAAATAAATAGGGAGTGTTCTTTCAGTAACGACACCCTGTGTAAAAACTATGCCAAATCAATAATGCAGATCACAATCTGATGCGGAGACCTCAAATGGGAGCAGTAAGAAGATACATTTTAATATCAAATTCACTACAGTATTATATGTTTTAAATACATTTCAGGTGTGGCAGCTAATCTTTATAACCACAGAATGAAAAAAAAAACCATTATGGTAATTATTAGGTCATGTGGGATAGCCATAGCCTAGTGGTTAGGGTACTGGACTAGGAATCTGAGGGTCGCTGGTTCAAACCTCACCACTTCCAGGTTGCTGCTGTTGGGCTCTTAACCTTCATTGCTTTGCTAAATGCTTAAAATGTAAATGTACATATTTTGTCCACCAAACCACTTTCACAAACCTAGATTTACATGTTTAACATTTACCTATAAACCTGATCTGCAGTTTGCCAGCTGCCAGAAACCAAAAACCACACACACACTCGCCTACCACAAAATACAGATTTACAGGTAAGGCAAGAACAAAATGGTAAAAAAACAAAGACAAAACCAAACAGGAAAGAAAGGTGATTGTGTCAGGTAATATACTTTCAGCTAGCTGTGATCTCAAGGTGGCTTGCCTACGTCTGGCACAGCTGTGTCTGAAATGGGGACTCGCATTGTCTGGTTTTGTCTCTCGGTAACAGAGACCTATAAGTTGTCGGTGGCTTAGTCAAATCACTGCACACAAAGACGCATTAACAAAGGAACAGTGAAATCCAGCAAAGCTCTTTATTTTCTCATTGAAAAGCACAAATCAAAGCAGGATAGTCTAAAGCACAAGAGAAAATACCGTCAGACCATTGTCTGTGTAGCACAGGTTTTTAAAGTGTACAGTTCTGTTCAATCATCCTGCTGTCATCACTGATTCACTTGTTCATTTTTTTATAATTTCTTCATTCTAACCAGGACTGTAGTGGGCACTATTGGGGAACGGCACAAATGCACCCTGAGTAAGGTGGCAGTCTATTGCAAGGAAACACATTTACTTACTACTAGGTGAGGTATTATGTGACTAGGTGACTGGTGCAGCCCCAGAAAACTGCACGCAAGTCATAATGATGTGTTCAGTAAAAACACAACAGTATATTTTCATTTCTATATTTCAACTACCTTTTTGCAAAAAGCATATGTCAATACTCAAGATGGATAAATTGATTCATGAACAAAGTTGACACTATTCTTCCTAAAATGTCACAAATGTAGTATAATCATTTTTATTATACAGAATAATCACTTATCCATGGTAGGTTGCAATGTTTGAGTGTGTCGGTAAACAAAATAGCATTTTCCGCTTGAATGCTATTTTTGTGGAGTAGCTAGTCAATACGCTCCAGCACCATGCACTCCAGCATTAAGTCAAGTATCTGCGCATACGCTCCAGCACCAACAGTTTCTTCATCACCTCAATAACTTTTCTGAACACCACATTGCACCGTTAACACCACGTGGCTTTACAACTTGGACCTATTATTTATTTTTTTGTTTTACTTGCACTGTCCTGAACACCCTGGACTGCACATTGGAGTATTTTCATATTGTTTGCACCTGCACAGAAATTGAACTGTTTAAAGTAAACCATTCTATTTGCACCTGCACCTTATATAGAAATGGTTGTATACAGTAGTTTAAGTTTACATTTAGTATTATTACTATTATTATTATCATATATAATTATATAATCTATTATTATTGCTGTTAATACTATATTACACCCCCAACTAATCTTAAATGCCAATTATTATTATTATTATTATTATATACTGTAGACCATACCATAATTATGTAATTAAGTTCAAGTTTGTTGATATTGTCTGTTCCATTGCACATTGCTACTATTGCATTTCTGGTAGATGCTAACTGCATTTCGTTACCCTGTACCTGTACTAAGTAATGACAATATAGTTGAATCTATCGAATCTATCTATACAACAAAACAAAGAAGTAAAAATGGTCTGCTTATAAGAAGCTAGTTGTTGATAAATTTGGAAACTCTGATTTACATTCTGAACACAAGTGCAACATCATCTTTCAATAAACTAATAGATCATGCATGTACATTTATCAGAACAGTCTCACCTAGTGCCTCTAAACCCATGTAATTGAGTTATGTTCTCTATTCAATATGGGCAAAGCTAGATGTCAAAGACGGATAAAGAGGTTCGTCTGGCAGTACATAAAAGTGGGAAATTGAGTAATGTTACATTTTGCCACTGATCCCCTTCCTCCCCCCTTTCTCTTCCCTATCCTTCATTCCAGCTGCTCTGCATACACACACTTATTCACCTAGACAAACAGAGCAAAAGGCAGACAGAGAGTGCAAAATGACAGGGTGCCTACAAGGACGAAGAACATAAACATGCTTTCCTTACCTGAATTATCGACATCCTGTTAACCGGCATCTCCGTAGTGCTAGTGACGGGCCCAGTGAAACTGGTATGGCAGCCTACGTGTCCTTGAGGGACGCTGAGGTTATTGGCGGACGGTTTGAGATACATGACCTCGGACCTAGGTGAGCTCAGGGGGAGACGCGTTTGGTAGTCGAAGTACATGGGTGAGGTGGCCAGCGAGGGGCTGCTCACGACGTTCATCACGTTCATAGTGTCACGTTCCTCCACCTCACTCTGCACGAGCATGATGTCATTCTTGTTTATCTTCTTTTTCTTGCTCTTGCCCAGTTGGGGGTGCGAGTACTCAGCGATGCGGCAGTTGTAGGTACGGATCTCCTTGTTTTCCCGCTTGCACTTGACGGCAACGGCGATCATGGCAGCCAGCAACATGATGGAGATGACGCTGAGCGTGACGATCAGTGGTAAAGACACGTCCCAGCCATGGTGTTCGGCATTGATTCGTGGTTCGCCCTCCGGAAGGGGTCCTGAGTAGGCCTTCACGACAAGTTTAGCCATGGCTGAGAGCGTAGGCTTTCCATGGTCCATCACTTTGATGATAAGCTCCACCACAGGAGAAATCTCCTCCCAGAGTGGCTGGGCAGTCCGAATCTCACCAGTAACAGAGTCGATCTCAAACAGGTGTTCCTCATTGCCATCTGTGATCTCATAAGTCAATCGTCCGCTTTCACCAAAGTCATTGTCAACCGCTCTGACTGTGGTGATCACATGACCCACACCAACATTGCGTGGGACGTAGATCTCCGCCGTGTCATTCTGCAGTAGTGGAAGTACGATGACCGGAATGTTGTCATTGACATCCAGAATGCTCACACGTACTGTAGTGTTGCTCTCTAGATGGGGATTACCAGAATCTTTAGCTTGAACCTTGAAGTCAAAATATTTGGTCTGCTCATAATTAAAACTCCTCAGCGCATAAATAGCTCCATCGGTCGGTTTGATATTGACGTACGTTGTGATAGATTCCTCACTCACATTAGATGGAAGAAGGGAATACGAAACAGTTCCGTTTTGCCCCAAATCTGGATCGTGAGCCAAGACCGAGCCAAGATATTCTCCAGGGATGTTGTTTTCAGGTACCTGTAGCAAATACACCATTTTTGTGAACCGAGGTGCATTGTCATTCTCGTCTAAAATTTTGACCGTGAAAGACTTTGTGGAGTTAAGCGGAGGGTTGCCATTGTCTTTGGCTATGATGGTAATGTTGTATTCATCCTTCACTTCTCGATCCAGCAGTCTGTCTGTGACCACTGTGTAGAAATTATCAGAGCTCTCCTCCAGCCTAAATGGCACATTGCCTAAGATCCTACACTGGAGTTGCCCGTTGCGTCCTGAGTCCTTGTCAGTCACTCTCACCAAAGCAATGACAGTCCCTGGGGGTGCTGCTTCACTAACGGCTCCCTGCCTAACTGCCACAAATCCTATTGTTGGCCAATTGTCATTCCTGTCAAGCACTTTAACGGTGACTTTACAATGACCAGGAATCGGGTTTGGGCCTTGATCCTTCGCCTGCACATCTATTTCTATAATTGGATTTTCCTCATAGTCAATTTTACCCTGAATTTTTATAACTCCAGTTTTGGGGTCTATTGAGAACAGCTCTTTAACTCTGTCGGAACCGTAAAAGCTTAAAGAATAGGTAACCTGTCCATTAACTCCCTCATCAGGGTCGGTGGCATTTAAATCTATTAAGGATGTGCCCAGTGGAGAGTTCTCCGGAATCTCAACTACGTAGGAGGGCTGGTCAAAAACAGGGCTGTTATCATTTGAATCAATAACTTTCACATTAATTTGCATTGTGCCTGATTTCGGATACTCTCCTCCATCTGTGGCAGTAATGATAAGGGTATGATGGCTACGTTCCTCTCTATCTAGAGACCTCTGGACGACTAGCTCTGGAAACTTAGTACCGTCCCCTCTGGATTTAACATCCAGGGAAAATATACTGTAATCATCTCTTGTGATTTGATATGTTTTAAGGCCATTTTCCCTAGTGTCAGGATCGTAGGCCGCTGAAAGGGGAAAGCGTGTACCTGGGGCGGCGTTCTCTGAAATATCAATGTCAATCTGTTCTGAAGGAAAGCTGGGTGCATTGTCATTTATGTCTTGGATGTCTACTTTGATCATGCAGATTTCCTTGTCATTGGCAAAGACTTCCATTGATAACTGGCACTTGAGGTTCCTTTTACACAGTGTTTCCCTGTCAATCCTCTGCTTGGTGTAAAGCAGGCCACTTTCAGGGTCCACGTCGATGAGGTGCGGAGCCGAATTCTCCAGTACCCTGAAGTTGGATTTTTTGCCCTGCTCGCCCAGCTCGAGTCCTGCATCTTTGGCTATGTTTCCGATCACACCCTGGATTTTTTCCTCAGGTATGGAATAGTTCAAGTTTTTTAAAGTCAGGGCTTGCGCCCACAAGAGGAGGAACAGTAGAACAGACAGCTGCATCCCTCCCTGATATCTCCTGATGCGCTTTACGCTAGCGACCTGTTGATCTTCCGATTGAAACCCTTAATCACGAGTCCGCTCATGGTGAATCGACACCTGAAACCATTTTGCAATAGTCCTTGGGTTTCTTATTGGGTTTGATTTGAGTTTTTACAGAAGACGATGCGGCTCAACATCTAATTGATATTCTGCTGTATGCCTGGGCGCGCTGGAGATCACCACCATCCGGCTTCCACAAGCGAACCACCGCGCTGTGCTCCGTTCTATGAAAAATAAAAAATAAACATAAATAAATACCAAGTTGTACAAATAGTAAATACAATATTTCACTTTGATCTAAAAAAATCTATTTCTAAAAGGCACCAGCTCGGGTTGCGGCTTAGCGTTGCAACCTTCTGAAAAGCGCATTTAATGCGTAATATTTCTCATTCCTTGGCGAACTACGTGAACAGCCTGTAAATAACCAAACCTTCGAATCGGGTTAATGTTTTCCTTCAAACACCAGCTAAACCGAATTGTTTTGCTGAATACAAAATGCACTGACACATCTTGTGAATTCAATAAAGCTAATGGAATAAATATATTTCCCTTCACACAAACTGGCGCCCTA
This sequence comes from Microcambeva bendego, assembly GCA_034509265.1. Lineage (NCBI taxonomy): Eukaryota > Metazoa > Chordata > Actinopteri > Siluriformes > Trichomycteridae > Microcambeva > Microcambeva bendego. Next base: position 15,887,409 of record JAYDZG010000016.1, on the reverse strand, counting down.
TGCGCGGATACCTGACCGTGATGTGTTGAAGCGACACTATGCATACAGATGCGTTTACGCACCGTCAATTTGCCCTTTAATCCAATCTACTAACAAAATCCAAAGGAACTCAAAGTACATCGTAAGAATAGTCTACGGGACAAAATCTGTTGCATTTAACACCCGACAGATGTTGCGTCTGAGCGCAATCTCGGCTGAATGCAATGCGCTCAGGCTTAACGCGGGCATAACACTCGAATGACAGGTAGATCAAAAACACACTTACCCCGACACAGCCCTGCCCATTCACCAAACACACCAAAAACCAGTTTACATCCTTTGCGCACCGCACTAGGTATCCGTAAACCACATAAAGTCCAGTGCGCTATAGCCTACGTGGGTACGAAGTGCTCCAGCAGTGAGTAATACACCGATCCGGTCTTTTCTCCACGCTTCTCTTATTTAACAGCTCTCAGTCTCCTCGGATCATGAGTCACTCTACAAGAACAAGGTCCATCAAAAACTATAAATCCACAACGGGTACCAATAAACCCCTAAGATGAGTCCAGTGACACCCGTGCGTCCGTAATATATGAGTGTCCTTGTCCCGATCAGCCCACATCCAAGATTGTTAAAAGCAAATACAAACACAGATATACGAAGTTAAGTCACAGGTATGGATGTAAAATGTCCATACGGATCCAGGTCCGTAAGTGTCAATCTCTCAGTTCATAGCATGTACAATGTCACAACCGGTTCAACTCCATGCATCTCTTCAACGGCTCTCTCTGACTAAACTCACTTTCTCACACTGCGTTAAAGGTCGTTGCTGATCCGCTGCCAGCCAATCAGAGCCAGGCAGGGCCGTGGCTTTTGAATCCGCGTCCAATAAGATGATGACGTGGGAGGGGTTATCGATGCACTTCACAGAGCAGCCCGGCCCCCCTGTACAACAGCAGATTTCAAATCACACGTTTAAAACACAGCGGGATTTGAAATCCTCGGTGTTACCGTTAGTTTGTTTACTTCTGTGCTTATCCACTCAGTGGTAACGGTTACTCCTTAACTCAACAGGTTAAAATAATACTGAGGTGTATTAATGCTTAATGGAGACGAATTAACCGTTAAAGTCATTGTACTGTTTTATTGTATTGTATTAGGGAACAATAGGGTCGGTTGTAAATACTTAGCTATTGTCGCCATTTCAGTGATATAGTCTGTACATGATAATAAATCTTACATTTATTACATTCTACTTGCCTCTTTATCTTGGTGAGTTTATTGTGGGTATAGTACTTAATATGTGTTTAACATGTGTGCTTATATCCACAACATTTCATTGCTTTATGCTGCAGAACTATAAGTTCAGTTTGTGCACTTTGTCACTTGTGCACACTTAAATAATTTGATTATTCAATTTAAATTTTATGTTTAAGTATTTTTTTTGTTTTGTATTTATATTTTCAAACAAAATATATTTTGCTATAAATGTATATTTTGTTAAGTTCTTTAATTATGAATGTGGCCGAGCAGTCGCTGAAGCGGTGCACTGCCAGTATGACTCCGTTTATGACAAATAAACCTTGATTTGATTTGGAATACACACAGACAAAGACCTTAATTAAATACTGGTGGGTTTTTTTTTTCAGGCAACCTGTAGCTCCTGTAATTCTGAAACTTTCCTGTAATATCACCCACTGTTCAAAACAGCACACAAAGTTATGTGGAACATGTTTATTTATATTTTGGAGGTGGAATTTTTGTGCATATGTTAATATTCACGAAGACCTGTGGTTTTCTGCTGGAATTTGGGCAAATAGAGCATCAAGCTATGATCAAGCACACTATTTCAACTAATTTTTAACTTCAGTTATTGTATGGTTTTGAACAAAGAATTCTTCACAAATATTTATCACAGCTAGTGGCTGAAGGGCCGAATCAAAGAACCCAGGATGCCATACTTCCCTAATCGGGCATAACATTTTGAACACCTTTAAAATTGTGTGTTGGTCCTTTATCAGAGCCAGCATTAACTTCTTCAGCAATCTTTGCTACAGTGACTCATCTGTAGGATTAGACCGCACAGGCCAGCCTTTGCTGCCCACACTCATCAATAAGTCTTGGCCAACCATGACCCTGTTCCTTCCTAATACCACTTTTGACCCCTCAAGAGCTCTAGTTTTTTAAATGCTCTTACCCAGTCATCTTTACATCACAATTTGGCTCAAATTGTACTCAACTGGCACAAATACTTACACTAGCCAACTTTCAGGGGAAAATGTCCACTTCCTGCCTAATATTTACATTATCAGCATTTAGCAGACGCCTTTACAAAAGTGATTTACATTACATTTTACAGCATACAGTCTGAGCAATGAGGGTCCCACCTACTAACAGGTGCAGTGATGAAGAGTTTACTCTTTTCCCTGTCAGTGGTCAAAATGTTATGCCTGATTGATGTATGTGTCTAAAGGTACAATAAACTTTGAATTGTATGTACCCTGAAGCGATCATGAATCAGACAATGAAAGACACTGATCAGAATGAGAAAGAAAATAACATGATCTGATTGATGCTGACCATGGTTGTTTGAATCTGCTATTAGCATCTGTTGGCATGTTGGTGTCAGTAACTGCTGATCTATTGAGATCTTTAAAGTTCATGCAGTGGAAAACAAAAAAATTGTCAATGACTAAGGTCAGAGCAGAAAGGCCAGATTAGTTTATCCTGACAGGTTGACAGCTTGTTATAAATAACCTCTGATTATAATTGTTTTCATAGCAGCAGTATCTGAAGTGAGTTGGTACTCACCAGTACACAGTATCTGCACCTTAGCATTACATTCTTTGGCATATTGTCATTCATATTTGCATTACCAGTATTTTTGATAAGCTGCCACTACTCTTTTTTGCCCTCTTTATATCAAGCTCCTGGCGAATCATAATGAATATAATATACAACATAAAGTGGATTACCCAAGGGGCACTGCGTGATGCTTACCTGTTCCAGCCCTATCCAATATAATGTAAATATAACTAATATTTAATGCTTTGCTGATACTCCTGTCAACACTGAATAAGGGGAATACCTGCAATACCCCCCCCCCCCTAAAAAAAAAACACATTTGTCCTTGTTAGGACCATGGTTTTCCAAAGTAAATACACTGATCTCTGATGTTTTAAGTAGTAGTCCAAAAGGTATATGTACAAGATACAAGCTTTTCTTTTGGCCACAATAATGACACACCCTGACAGGTCCATCTTTAAGAACAATCATATTTATATCTGCACTTTTAAAGCATTTCACTGAATTACAAATACAAATTAGTAGAGAAAAATAATATGTGCAATTTAATATCCATGTTGTGTAGCATGTATATACGTCAACCAGACATAAGCTGATCTTGACTTTAAATGAATGACAAAACATATTCTATATGACTCTAAAAGTAATGTCACTTTTCACAGGTGGAGACCAATTGTTTCACTCGCATACACTGTTGAAATGAACAGTATTTGAATAGGAACAGTGGGTAACAGCAAGATGGGTTAGAAACTGTTCAAATGCACTCATTTACTGAACATAATGTTCATTCCAGAGTAAGATATGTAAAGAAAGAGAGTGACAGGTTTTGTGCAGCTGACTGAGAATGCAAATCAATCAGTACAAGGTTACTTTTATCACCTGATCAGTCTGATGGAATATTTCTGTCCTAATGGGAGTGATCTGCCAAGCAGGGAGCAATAGTTTGTTAATTAATATTATTATTATTATTATTATTATTATTATTATTATTATTATTATTATTATTAGACTAGTCCTCCCCCTCTGACATGACTAAAGTCACA
>JAYDZG010000016.1:15813683-15825158 GCA_034509265.1 Microcambeva bendego | reverse complement strand
AGTTTTATGCCGGATGCCCTTCCTGACACAGCCCTCCCTATCAACCGGGCTATAATATTATTATTATTATTATTATTATTATTATTATTATTTTATTCATTTACTAGCCTCAGTTCTAAACAATGCCCAGCTTTTAAAACATCAATCACATTTTAAAGGCTGGGCAAAAAAATGCTTTATTAGTTTATCGCAGAGCTAACAGCACCCCTAATAAGAGCTCTCTAAAGAGGCTAAAGCAAGAAAAGAAGGCCCATTATTACCCACCCCTATCTCTTCCCTCAGGGCATCCTAAAGAATGACATCTCTGTTTTTAGATCCTTGACCTGCTTCTGAGAAAATGGAGCTATAATCTGCATGAAGAGGGCTTTGACTATCCTTAGATTAATTGGTTTCTCTTAAATAAACCCACCAAGGTCAATTTAATCATTCAGTGTAATTACCAAACTGTTGTGTTTAAAAAAAAGTGGGGAAATCAGACTAGGTTGCCACATTAGAAATGAAAAGTCTTTTGTTTTTAATCATCTCTTCTTGTGAGCTGATTTGCTAGAAGCAAAAATGAGATGTTAGGAAGAAAGGATTCAATTATTTTAAGCATGTGGGTGATTGTTTCATGACTCTTGGTTATGTTTATTCCATTAACTGCAGAAACTTTAAATTTATGAATTGCCTGAATATATAAATGGATGGCTAGTCACCTCACAGCAAGAAGGTCCGGGGTTTTATCCCCAGGTGGGGTTGTCCAGGTTTTTGCATGGAGTTGGCATGTTCTCCATGCAGCCAGGTTAATAAGAGACACTGAATCTTCCTATAGGTACCAAGCCACTAGGAGGCCAGAGAGACCTCTGAGAGTGAATTTAGGGACGCCGTTTCTTGCCTAGGTACCCGGAACATTTCATCTGTAGTGTGAACGCACCCGACACAGAACATCTATGGGATTATTGTCACATGTGTAAAAGGGCAACTCCGTATAGCAATCTCTGTAGCCAATATTCCAGAACATTCCCAGAGTTTATGTGTTACAGGGGCAATAGTTTGCCTTCAATTTTACTACTGAATCTTGTGGCATTGTGGGTAGAGTGTATTGTGACATTTCTACTCTCAACCTAAAAATGGGGTATCCTAAAAAGAAAAAGAGAACAAGGCTGCCACTTTGAGTCCCACTTCATCATCAGCCAGACCTAATGTATCTAAAGCTGAATGAGTTTTGCCCTTCTCCTGACTGCAAAGAACCTTGTTCCATCGCCCTGTCTGTTCCTCCTGCGCTATTTTCCTCCTCCCTTCTGTCTGGCAAGGCTTTTAATCTTCAACACTTGCCCTCTGTCATACATGCGGTACTGGTGTTGATATGCAGCGTCCTTCACCATCAGCCATGACGTCCACACAAGTGGTCCATCTCTTACGGACTTTGTGCTCCAGATTTATGGCCGCAGAGTGGGTTAAGGTGGGCACTTCTCCTTGGTGATGATGTTGTAGCGCTGATACACAGACAACCCATGCCTGACAGTTGAGATGAGATGCAGGCATCAATAAAATCCATGATGATCAATAGTGGAGATTATGTTTTTTTTTCTTCCAGAGAGTAAATCACAGTGGTGGGAATCAGAAAAATGAAGCACCGTGTACAAGCGACCTTGAGACAAACTTAAAATGTTGTAGTGCATAAACCAATTAAGCAAGGTTTTGGTAGATTGTCACAGGTCATATGGAGCCATTCTTATTGCAGTCAATCCCACACTCAATTAGGTTCAAGTTTCAGGGGGCCAGGTCCTGCTCTTCTAACCATCTGCATACATTTCTAGCTGTGTAACATGAAGCATTGTCCTGCTTGATGATCCCTTCCTGCAAAGGTAAGACAAGTATGGACTGCATGGAGGGATTCATACCCAAAATAGGAAATGGTCATAATAATGTGACAGTGTTATGTCTTACCTTAATGAGTGGAGGAAAACGTTTAAGAAGACTAGACAGCTGAGGTCTAGACAGCTGGGTCAGTGCATTTCCAAAAGTAGCAGCAGCGGCGATGAAAGAAATATTAGGAACCTAGTCATACAATTAGGTCTGATGAGTGTACTTCTTAATCCTTGGTAAAGTTGAATTTGTGATGCATTTTTATGCTGTGAAAGGCAGTTTGGAACCATTATTTGGGTCCTCTGGAAACCTATGAATGTTTTCTCATCAGCACAGAGTGTAAACTCTATGAATTTTGGTTCATAAGGATGAAAAAACAAAAAAAGCATCTTCAGTGCAAAATAAATCTTTGTTATCCCAGCACCCTTTTGAAAACATTTCCCATCAATGGTTGGTTTATTTGTCCAACCTAGTGCGTCCTGGGTGTGTTGTTTTGAGAAGTAGGACCAGGCACGTGTATTTAGGGATGGCTCTAGATGCGTATGGGAAATGTGCTTTTCTCAGCTAAAAATCTAAGAGCAGAATAAAACAAGTGCAATATTGGTTTAGGTGTCAATAGGAATTAAGTAAAACAGCATTGGCATTTTCTTTTATTGTGTGTTTTAGCCCTTCTTACAGAAACATGATGAATAAGTCTTTCCTTTTGGCTAGATTGCTGAGTGACTAGTCACTGAATACCATTAAATCAGCTGTTGGGCCCTTAACTCACAATTGCTCAGACTTCGTAAATAAAAGTGAATGTTCAACTTTACATTGGTTGTTTTAAAGAACTTATGGTTGGATCAGACCACAAGGGCCAGCATTTGCTCTCCACATGATCAGTGAGCCTTGGACCACTATTGATAGATACTGACCTCCAGTTTTGGAGATCTGGCCCAGTCATCTAGCCATCACAATTTAACCCTTGTCAAACTCGCTAAAATCATTATGCTGGGTTAAGCTGAAGCCTAGTGTTTAAGGAAATGGACTAATAATCATAAGGTCATTGGTTTAAACCTCACTACAGTGCTACAGTATATACTTGTTGCCATTCACTTTTCGTTTGACAATCTAATCTTTCATCAAAATGTATATAAATAAATGTACTACAGATGTACTTAAATGTAATAAAGAGAACTGTATAAGTGCTTTTTTATAAAAATGCATAGCTATGTTTTATTTTATGTCTTTTATGACTGCATCACAGTCAAATACAGATTTTTTCTTTTCATAATTTATTGCTTTTCAGTCAGATTTTTTTTTCTAAATCAATTGGCTTGGATGATAAAATGCTAAATGAGAGCACAGATGTTGGCATTTAGCTACACAATTCCCAGTAGCAGATCCGTGGTTTAACCTGCAAGCTAGCACAGGCTAACAAGCTAATACCTGCACCCGGGAGATTTGGTCCTGCTAACCCCAATCTTCAATAAATTGGGAAATTGCATGCTAGATGCAGAAGGGTCACAGATAGTTTTTTTTCCACTTGAGGCATACCAAAACCAGAATCACTATTTTTATTACACCAAAAATTCATTTCAATACATGTTAAATCCCGAGAACGAATGTGTTCAAACAACATCTGTTTTACTGTGAATTATGCATCAATTTAAATACTAATGCTCCTGTTCAGGGGCGCCACAGCGGATCGTGATTCACATTATTGATTTGTTGTATTTTTTTTTGCCAAATGGCCTCCCTATTCCTCCGGGCATGGGACCAGCACTACAATGCATGGCTTTATTCATTCTATCTGTTAAGTACCCATCTGACAATTCAGTGTCTCAACCCAATTGCATGTTTTTGAACTTTGGGAGGAAACCGGAGCTCCCAGAGGAAACCCATGCAGACACACAAATGACCTTCTTAATGATTATTATTCAATTTAAAAAAAACATGTAATCTGTTTGGGTGATATATTGGATGATAGATTGCAATTAATACATAATTGATATTTAAATCATGTGGGTGGTCCAGCTATATTTCATTAGACACACAAAGTAATAACCCACAATGCAATGTGCTAAATATTACACACTCTTGTCTGTCAAAGTGTGTAATACTTTTGAGGAGATCCAAAACATTTACAGCAATCACAAGCAAACGCTTCACAAATCTGTTACAGAAACTGAAGTCCTCACCTCCATATTTTCATTTATCGTCATCACCATGTTCAAAATCTGTTTTTTTTACTTTAAAATGCCACTCATCTTGTATCAAAACAATCCTGAAATCTCAAGCTTCAAGTACAATCTGGGAGCCGATCTTCTAGTCAGCGCAACAAAGCCTGACACTTGTAGCATGCTGTTATTCTTCCATTCAAATAATATCCGTCAGACCGCCAGCACCCCTCATCATTCTGTTTGGCTCTCGTCCCTTTGTCCCTGACACTGTGTCCTTCTCTTCACCTCTCCAGCCTCTGTGATCAATAAGGTCAGTAAAGATCACCAAGGCCGACTGAATGATTTCTCCCTGCTTATCAGCGCCAGGACAGGACAGAATAAGGAAGCTGCCTTGCCGCTCGTTATTTCTGAAGTTTCATAAAGCTTTTGTCATTGTAGGTCGATTTGGGCACATATGGAAGTGTGGGCTGCCTAAGGACAGAACTGTGAATGAGAAACAAATTGAGGAACTCTGACATGTACTAATCTTCACCGCTGTCCTTCTTTCTTTTAGATTTTCTTCCTTGTAGGTTGAAAGAGGACTTAAAAGGAATGCATACAGAGGAAGGTGAGCATATTTATTCAAAAGGAAAGTCAGTAAGTTTGTTTGGGAGGCTAATGCTATTAAAATAGTCAATGTTATTTTAAATGAATAAAAAATTGTACCAATTCAGGTTCGAGTAAATTGTCAAGTAATTTTTCTTTACCCCTTTTCTGTTTTCACTGTCCTTGCTTCACTTCCATCACTCAGTCCTTTCAATACTTTTTCTTTAATATGGGATTTTTTTCTAACCTTTTTTCGTGATTTTTAGCATGTCCAATTTGTACCCAATTACACGTTACAGTAAACCATTGAAATTCACCAGGGTTACTTTACAAGAGCAGACACGAAGAGCGAAAACCCGTGAATAATGGACATGGTCCAAAAAATGCATTGAAATGCCCATTTTTATCATTTAAACCCCCGATATGTAGCAAAATATCAGAATCGATTATTGAGTGCCAAGGTGTTTTACTAACCAATCAGTGGCTGATCCTGGAGCTGAGGAAGGAGTTACAGCTTAGAAACTGCAGAGTTCAAATACTATGAAGCACACTTCTAGGGACCCTCGAAAATGGCTGTGTTTGGTATTGAGGGTGCAACCGTGTAAATCATGTTTAGATTTGTAAATTAAGTAGCTCCCTTTGTTAGTATCTTTTTGCACAATAATATAAACTTAAATAATATATACAAAAAAAATATGTATGCTATCTTGTTTTACTGCTGGTCCACAGGGTGTGTTCGAAAACCTATTGATCTCTCTACGTAGGCAGCATACAAGCTGTTCGAAATCCTAGATGCCTTAAAAACCTGCCTACCAAGTTCAATAAGCAACCTTGTCAGTAAGACAGCAAGGCAGCTCACTATGTTTTCGAACACACCGTTAGTTTGTTACTGATGGGGCAGCAAAAAAAGGACTCACACAAAATTAAGAGGTGATGGGTGTAAACACTTCAACTAACCACTTTATTCTGGTCAGGTTCATGGCAAGACCAGTTCTAGCCCGAAATTATGGACACAAGACAGGAATATACCCTGGACACCAAACTATCAACTTCAGCCATCCAAACAAGTTTGAGCACTGCTGAGATTAATTATGAGATTATTAAACCCAGTTCTCAGTGCAGGTGTGCTAGAGTAAAGACTTCTTTACCACCTACTAAAACTTGAATTTAATAATTAATTATGTTTTCATTTCATGCCAGGTGTTCGGGATAGACTCCAGACCCTAGAAGATAAGTGATCACCACTGATGAATAAATAAATAAAACTAATTAATTAATCATCCTGATTGGGGAGTGCAACTGTTCATTAAAATGAAAAAATACCCACAGCTTGATAAACAATGTAGGTTAAGACAAATAGCTAATACAAAGCACATTTATATTATTTCCCATAATAGTTACAGACAACATTAAAGCAGTAAATTGCTAAGAAACCCCCATATGTACCAAAGCTGAGCCCAGGAACACCCCAGTGAAATAAAAGAGCTACTAATATAAAAGGTCTATGATTCCATAAACGACACACAAATAAGAGTAACGAAGACTAAAAGATTCATTTAGTCAATAAATAATGTATGAATGCTTGCTTCTTGCTCCTGTATTCTCATATGAAGAGGTTATTTAAAGCCATATATCTCATCACAAGTGATCACAAGAGCAAAAAGAATGTTTATTATTAATAATCCGACCACACGATGGACATTACATTCCAAAACTCTGTTCATTGCCACAAGCTAAAGTGTGAAAGAGAAATTGTGAAATGATTAATAATAATAAAAAAAGGACTAGAAACATTTAATGTCAGGCACGAGGTGAAATACAACCCAACACCCCCAGTGAGGTTTGTCATCCAGTGGTGGCAGTTAAAAATAAATAGCTCACCAGGGACCTGTGCATGTCTGATGGACTGAAAAGTCCGGCGCCCGACATCACGGCTGTTTAATCTTCTTGTTCTGGATGTGCAACATGATTAATTAACCTAATTGCACATGCGTAAAGCCTGTGAGAGCGCACCCGTCCTACTGTCCTGACAATCAAGCGTGGAATAACCATTACACTGATTAGAAATACAGCGGTGCCTTTTAACTCAATGTCCCCTAAACTTGAAATCTTTTAAAAAGACATTTGTACCCTTGAATATGACATTTACCTCAACATGCATTCAGTAGGTTGTTATAGCAAAAAAGGGAGTAATGAAAACAAGGTAGTAAGTAAGGGGGTGCATTCACATGAGAAGTGTTTTGTGCTTTGAGTGTGATGCAAAACCCTGTGTGGAAAAGGTGAGCCTTGTGTGGTAATACATGGTATTCCAAGATTTCCACAATTAAGAAGTGTGATTAAACAATTTAAAGTAAAAGTGAAGTGCATGTTTAATGTATAAGTGTCAAAAACAATACCCTTATTTTACATTAGGCTAAAATAAATGCAGTTCCACAGGAGCGTGGAACACATTACCAGGTTTCTCATACATCCTTATAGTAAAAAATACCTTGAAACTTCCAAAAGACATTGATGTACACTGTATGAGGCAATTGAAAGCTCAAATGTAAAACAGTTCTATTATTATTATTATTATTATTATTATTTCACTATCATTTTAAATCTATTTTTATCAGTGAGATTTTCTGCTAGCACACCAGCACCAAGAGTGATGGGTGCTGATAAAATGTGTTTTGCTTGATGGTTAATCTGTCAATCATTAAAAAGGTGTAGCACATTATGGAGTCAAGAAACAGACAATGATAACATTTCATTTTTAGTTCCTTATTATTATCAAATAATATTGAATAGGAAAAGTGAAGTAAAATAGAAGTTTTTTAGAGAAGCAACAAATCTGTTAGTAAAAACATAAAAATAATTCTTTGTACTTCTTTGTATTTACAGTAATTAGAGAATTAACAAATCAAACAAATTACATTGATCAGCTCATATTTTAATTATTATTAATACATTAATATTATATATACTCTAGTTTGAAACTCAGACACTAGTTTGTAACACAAAATTGTCTATTCAATTGAATGGACAATTTGGTCTGTTACATGCTTATCTGTGGCAGAGCTGAGAGTTTCAAACTAGAATTTCGAATCCCAGCGCTGATGTGCTCGAATGTCCCACTGCCACCTGGAAGAAAATGTGTATAGTAATTCAATGCTTTATTTTCAGAGAGAATAGATCTTGCTTATCGCTTTCTAATGCAGATGCTAACTGGGGAAACCTAAAGAAATTCAGACTTTGATTTTTTCCCTGAGACACGGGCAAATGAGGCAAACAGCATTTTGCCCGACAGCATGGTTCCGGTGGTTCACTTACACAGGTCTAATTCCTCAGAACGGGTCTGTGTAGTCAAAGCCTCGGCGCTCCAGGCAAATTCACTTTCCTCACACTGAATAATCTGCCAGCCAGTCTCCTCTCATCCTTTCTCCTGGCCACATTACAATCCTGAATTATTCAACAGCTTGTTTAGCTCCAACATAATTTATGACCTTCTCTGCTCTCTCGCTTTTTCTCTTTCTATCTCTCTCGCTCCGATTCTCCATCTTTCGCACACCGGTAGTCACTTTTTCTTCTCAGCTTCTTCGCTCTGAAAATGATCAAGACTTTTAATTACTGAATCTACATCTTACTCTGAAGCTAAAGTCAGCTTTAACTACAAACACTGTTGTGTTACATATGTTTCCAAAAAGCTTGTCAACTTCTTTGTAAGAAAATTTTAATTATTTGTAAAATGTGTTATAATTTGTCAAAGTCTAATTAAAAACATGTTCACTCGTTGCAGAATATATCCCACTCAATAACAGGTGCCGTGATGAGGAGATAATCAGTGTTATTCCCTTCACCTGTCAGTAATAATGTTATGCCTGGTCAAAACCCCCTCTGACAGGGGAGCGTGTTGGGAAAGCCACACCCTGATTTAACCAGTTTGTCTATCCAAAATCACAATATCCCTTAATTCAGGAAGCAGAGTTCATATTTGCATCAGATATTAGGAACCTTGGTTAGATTAGACAGCCTTAGCTTTGTTTGTGTTTGTTTAGGTTTGCAATTAGCTTAGCATCAGCGGCTAGCTTAGTTCCCATGTGGATGAGTACTTTTTTTCTTGATTTCTGTTGTTATTAAATTATTTTCTTTGAATACTGTGTGTGTCCACCCACTCTCATCCTGTTTAGTCCAGTGGTACATACAATCTTCATTTTTTTTTTTAAAAAAAAGGATGGACTGGATGTAAACAAATTAATAAAACAAATGTAATCAAAATGGTCTAAATAAAAATCCATTTATATCTGACTCTTTAGTAACTGTTCAAGGTTAATGCTAAGCATGTCTCATAATAGTTACTAGTTTATTTTCTCTCTGTAAGTGCACTTGGCTCTGTAGTTGCATGAATGTACATCTGAAAACTGTAATAAATGAGTGCAGAGATTAAACAGCTTTATTGGGCCTCCAGAAACAAGAATCACATCCTTGAGGGAACAGATCTGAAGGAATGCATGCGTTGTACCCTTAAGAAGCAGAAAATTAGTTCCCCACCTTCTTTATTTGGACACACACAAGGAGTAATTGATAGCCCTGAGAACCTCTGCTGCATTATCATAAAGGATTCATAAAACAGACCGAACATTAGTGTTTGGTTATGAAATTTGAATGAGCAAAAGCAATAAAGATGGGCGATATTAGATATTGATAAAGAAAAATAATTGACCATGGGTGGATATTAGAGGACCGAGATTTATATTGAAGCTCAGTAAATTATGCATTCGTTTTCGAAATGAGAAGACATGACTGATGTGTCGAACGAAGTCTGCTCTGGTTCCACCGAACAGCTCCTGACATTCCTTTTACAAAAGTGCTGATCTGAAGCTTATTTCAGGTTTAATCTAAAACTCCTAGTATGGTATCCTGAGAATGTGAGAAAGAGAACTGCGGGATGACAGAGCATGTTAAACTCGGAATATTTGAATAATCAAAGTTAAAAGTGCAGAAAATGGTCTTGTCATAGTTCAACTTTAACATATAACCTTTACCACTAGTAAGTCATGTGTATGAAGTCGGTATAAGGAGAATAGAAACGTGACATGATTCTTAATGAACTGATTTCACTGATGTAGATGGAAGGAATTGTAACGCTAAATGTGAAGTTACTCATTAATCAGAACAGACTGGAGGAACAAGCAGAGCTTACAGACTTATACTGAATCTGAAGATTTAGCATAATTTTAAATTGTCTGTACTGGCTTCACTGAATCTTGACCGAATATTTTTACAGCCGAAGAACAGAAAGAAATCTTGAAGCCATACTGATGACAAATGTTTCTTTGAAACATTACACTATATAAAGAGAACTTTATAGGTGATGAGCTTGCTGGAAATCCCATCCAGGTTCATAAATATGGGTGTGTTCGAAAAACTTGTGATCGTTCCACATAGACACATTTTACCTAATCCTACATGCATTTTACCTCTTAAAATATAAATGTTATATTCCCAGAATATCCTAGAGTCCAGTGTGACATGACTGCTCTAACAAAAAAATAAACATGGTGGCCGATCAATTATCATTGAAGTTTAATTTGTAAAGGTGTAAGATAAAAGTGTATTTATTTGCATTTCCGAGCTTGGCAGTGAAGTTTGAGCATTTTCAGAACAAGGAGGGATACATTATTGGAAATTCAAGCACTTAGTACTAACTATGTTGACTTAGTAGGGACACTCAGTGGGATCTGTGTCTTAATAGAGCATTGGCCGGCAATGTGGCCAACAGCGATGTCAAATTAAAGTCAATAATATTACAATATATCGAGGTAAGAGAAACTGTCTATCAGGGATATGATATACACTGTTGAGCCAGATATTATGACCACTTGATATTTTCGCCAGCTGCAGCAAGTAGCTCCTGAAGGAAGTCACGTTTTGTGAGTTTAGCTTGGTGTGTAAAAGAAGGCACTCCAAACTGATTTGGGTATGAACCCATCCCTGCAGATCATGCATTCACACACATGCACACACACACATGCCCTGGGATGGATATGATCTTTAAATCAAGAAAATGTGAAACATGACTAGAAATGTATATATCAATTGGAATCACACAAGATCTTAGTTAGATACAATGGTTCTATTAGAACAACTTCATCACTGCACAAAAGTGCCTTTGGACCTCCCTTGTAACTGCCAATGGGTAAATAGTTTGTAAGTGGAGTGATAGTAATATAAAAGCTCAGTTTCTACTGGGTTGACAGCTTGTAGAGAAAGCTGTGATGGCAATCCTTTTTTGCTCAGGTTATAGGTCACTAAACTGACCGCTTGGTCATTACATGTCAAATCTCTGCAGAAATGGGATTCGTGTTCCACTTCTACAGAAGAAACAAGGTGTCAATGATAACCAGGGAACCATGTGAGTGAATCTATGTTTTCCAGTACAATAAAACCCTCTCATTGTTATCAGCTAGTCTCTTTTTCTCAGCTTGTCTCTTATGGGGATCCAAGGAAAGAAGATTGGTAAACCCAGAGTCAGAGAAAGCTAACAGTTTTTTTTATTTATATATTTTGTTTTGAGATCTTCTTACATCAGCTCATGATGCATAATATTTGCTGGACATTTTTTTTCAGTTTTTTATACTTGTTTACCCAATTAGTTCTGGATATTGCTGTAAAATCTTACAAACCAAAATCCTAATTGCAGTCTGATATTTTTTATTTATGTAAATTATGAATTCCCTTTTGGGTGGCACAGTGGCTTAGTAGGTAGCACTGTCGCCTCACAGCCAGAAGGTCCTGGGTTCGATCCCTGGGTTGGTGATCTAGGTCCTTTCTGTGTGGAGTTTGCATGTTCTCTCCGTGTCCACGTGGGTTTCCTCCGGGTACTCCGGTTTCCTCCCAC
>JAYDZG010000016.1:15773109-15783468 GCA_034509265.1 Microcambeva bendego | reverse complement strand
TGTAAGTGATCTGTAATGATGAGCTAGCATGAATTCATACCCATATAAGTTGAATGTGACTATACACCATACATAACCACCAAGCCAGCTGTCAAGAACAAAGTGGTCATAATAATGTGAATACTCGATTCCTATAGCAACAGCCATAAATAAATTCTAAAATGCCCCTTCCCATCACAAAATAAAAAATAGATCAGTACTCACACTGCATTTTCTTTCTGATCAGTTTTTTTTATGCAAATGGTATATTATACTGTGAATGGCATGTTATACTGTGACTAATGTCAGTAATGTAAGGTCAGTATTTTACAGAAATCAGTAAATCACGCGAATCAAGATTTAACGAAAAAAGGTTTAAACTAGTACTAGATCTTGTGATTCTCTTTGATACTTCTTTACCTGAAGAAGCATCTGGTGGAACATGCCACTTTTTTGCCATCTTGTCCCACTTTCCTTAGTTTCAATCACTTTTTCACACTACTTTCGCTTTTTCACACTACTTTCACTTTTCTATTTATTATTCTTGATGTTTTTGATTCCACAAAAACATATAAACGGATTATTAGATCAAAATTGCTGCTAATTTTATATCAAACAGTTTTAGAATTTGGCTACCTGAAAAGTACCTGACGAGTAAAAACAAAAAAAAAATTTGTGAAGCAAAATATCTAAAAGATGTAAGATCAAGGTGTGAAAAGCCTAAAAAAAACCCAAAATTTACAGACTTTGTGATTCAAAACAAATTTTTGATCTCTTGATGCTTGAGCCAAAGTTGTACCCCTATAGCTATGAAGGGCTTTTATTGACATTTGACCAAAAATAATGATTTTAAGAACTTGAGTAGATCATAAAACAAAATTATCGATCCTCTTAATTAAACCGAAATTTTCGTCCAATGATCTTAAATGACCTTGGACTGACATTGGACCGACTTTGAACCGACTTTAACCCATTGGCATGACCTTAGACCTTCACCCTAACCCAAACCCACCACAACAATTAACCTCCCAAAAGAAATACTTTCAAAATTTGAAAGAAAAAAAATGGATAGATACACACACACACACACACACACACACACACACACAAACACACAAACACACACACACACACACACACACACACTGCTGAACAGTGATGTTCCACACAGACTGTGACTAAAGCATTGTTAAGTCTTCAGCAGCTTCCCTCATCATATTCATTACAGGTACCTACCCCTTTTCTTTTTAAACCTCCCAAGAACTTCCTCTTCCTTGCATCTTTACCTTGTTATTTGCCCTTATGGTTTCACTGCTCTGTCATGGCTGACTCATCTCATTATCTGTCTCAGCAAGTTCTCTCGGCAGCCTGAGTCAGGTTTATATATATTTATCTTCTGTGTCACAAAGTCACCATGGGTTACCATGAACCTGGCCTCCTTTCATCCCAAACTTGTGGTCTTCCTACTTACATAAACAAGACATATGCCTCCCGCCCTGAAAAGCAAGTAGAAATGATGTTGATCCCTGATAACCTGGCATTCGAAGGTCACTCCACCCATTGCCTGCTGGCTGACACCAAGAACTGCTGTGTTTGAATCAATCAAGGTGGGTAATCTGGAGGCTTTCACACAAACGGGTGGAAGATAATGAACTGAGTACTATAAATGTCCTGCTAGGTTCACCAGGTGATCTACCATATGTCTTCATGCTTCGGAGGAAACGCCATAATAAAACCATGTATATATCAGTGGAGGAGGTGACGAGAATCTAACATTGACATATATTATAAACGAGAGTGATGCTCTAATATTTGGAGCTCTGAAACAATAGCTTTCAGAGTGCTACAAGTGCTATTCCATCCAACAACATGTATGACGTTGGCAAAGGTTGAATTGGCAACCAAATGACGAGTGGGCATTGATGACCAAACGACTAGTTGTGTTTGCACCCAAATAACAAGTGTGGTGTTTGCAACCAAATGACAAGTGTGGTGTTTGAAAGCAAATGACAAACGAAAGTGCGGTATTGGTGTCCAAACATCAAGTGGGGCATTGCTGACCAAATGACAAGACATTGGCTGCCCAGTAATAAATGTGGTTTTGTGAAGAACTTAGGTATTGGAAGGGTAAATGTGGCATTGTGGTTGTCTCTTTACTTATTTAAACACTATGTCAATTAAAAATATAATGAATAATCTGTTAGCATCCCTGTCTTTCCATCTTTACCGCACATAACATAATCTAATCACTTTGAATCAGTGTTGTTATGAAGGATCCAGCATGGTCCCGCCTGCATAATGAAAAGTGCAGAAGAACAAAGCTGTCAAAATATATGCTTTTAGAGTGAACTCCAACAGCTTCGGTCTTTTATTTCCCCTCATCATCTTAAGTGACAAGTGACCTAAAACTCCCCTCAAATCAAATGGATAAAACATACACATCACATTGAGAGAAAAAAGGTGCCGCAGAACAACGCATTCATCTCTAGCTGCAGGCCTACAAAACGCAGAACAAGAGAAGGAGGACGATGCGGAGGAGAGGGCCAGAGGGGCTGGATCGGCTAACAAAAGAAAACTCATTTTGTGACTCCCATGACGCCTGAAGAAACAAAGCTGTGCGGTGATGCCCTTGCTGCGTAAAAGGTTTTTGTCTGTCGCTGCCACCCAGGGTTTACAAACAAACATACATACAAACACATGCTCCAGAAGGCTGCAACACTCTTAAACTAAAACTGATTTGCTTTAGTAAAACAATTGGTCGTGCCTGAGGGAGGATCACTTGATATTGGGAGTCTTTAGGCTTTTGTGGATTTCTACATAGGGGTCACGCACTACACCATCAAATACCAGGAGGAATAAAAGACAAGTCTGTCTGGTCTCTCAAATTATGTTGGGATTAGGATTGGAGCTAAATTTAGGGTTTGAGGTAGAGTTACGGTTGGGGCTGGGGTTAGGATTGGGGCTAAGGTTAGTTTTGGAGCTAGGGGTAGGTTTGGAGCTAGTGTTAGTTTTGGAGATAGGGTATGGGTTAGGTTTGGAGCTAGGGCTGAGGTTAGAGCTAAGGTTAGACAGAAGAACTTTAGAATGGAAAATCAGTGTGACTCCTGAGCTTTTTTACTGCAATGAGATTCTGCTCCCATCTAGTGGTGATTGGGGGCAATAACCCCCAAAGCATTTTTTTCTTGCTCTGTATCAATCTATTTGTGCAGGACTTGGAATAAAAGACCCACAGTATGATCGGCAATTTTTATGTTCCAAAATTAAATGAACACCTGATATCACTGACAATGACTTTGGATACTGTCGGTGTCCAGATATTTTAGTTTCTTTCTGAAGTAGAATTCCATCAAAACATTCAAGGTAAATTCAAGTCTAATCCTCACTTAACAATCTCATCCTGCCATCTGCGAGAGACACAAAGTGATTCCAACAGCTGTCAGGGGCATTTGGGGTGTAGGAAATTTATTTTGCATGATGGAACGTTTAGGGGCCGCACCACGGAACGGAAACGATTGCAGGAGATAAGAAGGGCATCCTCGGCGCATGATATGGAGGGATACACCGCTCTGCTGCTGCATAAATCAAAATGGCAGGGTACTGGATTTGTAATCACTATAGGAAAAAAAGAAAAAAAGAATGGTTCTTTCCAAGTGCCAGCATCCCATAGAGTTGCGCTTCATTTAACACATATCTAATTACTTAGTTTCATCCATCAATGACGTTCCGGAATAATTTGTCAATACTCATTAACAAAATGCTGGTGTTTCGAATGCTGACATGTAATTTTCGCACTTGGAATGCAGTGGGAAAATAAATAAATAAATATTTTTAGGCATTCCATCCACTCACTGAAGGCCTAAATCACCCCGACACTTTACAGCCTATATCGGTATCACAAATTAATACACACATTTACTCCTTTTTACGAATGTTAGACTCCCATGGTAATGCCTCGCAATAACAATACACAAAAATTAACATAAAGTATATAAAGCACAATGCACTCACTT
Source organism: Microcambeva bendego (assembly GCA_034509265.1). Lineage (NCBI taxonomy): Eukaryota > Metazoa > Chordata > Actinopteri > Siluriformes > Trichomycteridae > Microcambeva > Microcambeva bendego. The sequence continues at coordinate 15,779,479 of JAYDZG010000016.1, read as the reverse complement.
ACACACATATTGTATACCACTATACAAACACAACAAATCCTCCACAACATGACAGAGGATTTACTTTGTGAAAGGATATGTTTCTTTCTCAGCCTCAGGCTGCCCAACTGTCATACACAATATCAGCAGTCATTCAGGAGCAGAAACAGTTAAAAAAAAATTATCCTACAGAAATTCTCTGTCATAGTGAATCAGAAAGCAATGGATGAATTTTAAATTTGGACAATCAACAATGAATGTTTATTTTTAGCGATTTAACATTTCTCAGTTGTGTATCAAGCAAGTATATCATAATTAACTGGTTAATTTGAGGTTGCCCTAGCAGTCCTGCAGCTATTTATTTAGCAATTGCTTAGTCAAAATGTCCAAGATGTCGAAGTCTAAAGCAAATGAAACTAAAAAACACGATTCAGGTAACTGAGTTCAGTAAATGTGTTCTAGGTTATATCCAACCATTACGGTTGTTTATGTTGTGTATTCTAGCTTCTTTTCATTTTATTATGCAGTTTATCAGTGCTAACTGCCATTAAAATTTTTAATTTTAAATTACTTGGCTGTTTTCAGAATTAAAGCATCAGTATGCCTGCCTGCTTTTTTTCATTGACTTGGTCTCCATTTATATTACTAATGAAAGAGTAATTAAATGTATCAGTCATAGATTGACATTAAACTATAATTATGCTTTAAGGCCCTGTTGTTTGTTGGTTTGAGTGGCTCCTGGATCTGGAGGAGGGGAACAAATATTTTATATTACACTGGCAAAAGACAGTTTTTTTATTGGTGACAGTTTGATGATGCAAAATGACTGAAGTCTTCTCGAGGTATGGTCCCTTTAAGTCAAGAAAGCTTTTTTTGCATCATAGAAGCAGAGAGCTATGCAACCTAGAGTTTTTTTTGTCAGGGTCTCCAGTGTCAGTAAGGCATAAGCAGTAATACCAGAATAAACCTACTGGGCAGCATCAATATAGGGCAATGTCAGAGATTAGAAATGATCACAAAGGTGGTAACAGCAGTGACACCAATTCAACTCTACAGAAGGATGCAATGGAAACTAACTGTACACTTTGAAAAGAAAGCCACTAGAAAAGAAACAACAAAATGACTGTTTCTATGGTACCTGAGGATAGAGTCTTCAAATCAAAAGACAATCCACTTTTTACTGGAGAAGAAATGAGGTTTCTTCTGAAGATAACTTTTATGTATGACATAGCTAGTTCAAAATCTTCAAATCCCTAGCTGCTGGAAAAAAAAATCACAATCAGAATTTGAAATGTTTGAATAATTTGATGGATGGAAATGGATTGACTACATAACTCCAATGAACAGGGTTAGGACAATTTCACTTCAGTATCTATAACGTGTCCCCGCTAAGGAACAGCAGTGAACTGGTGACAGGGTGATGGTTCGTCAAGGATCATTGATGCATCTGCGGACCAAAGGCTGACCCATGTGGTCTGATCCAACAGACGAGCTACTGTAGCTTCGGAGTATAAAAAAGGACAAAAGTCCTGATATGACAACAGACAGCTAACTTTACAATTTGATTGAAGGGCATCAATGTTTTGGACAGTGTTGGCATACTTGGATAAATAATTAAAGCAAATAATTCAGCCATCAGGGAATATAACACAGACTGGCACTTGGTAAAATAAACAATAAAGGAACTTGAAAAGCTATTTATATGTAAAGATTTATCTCTCCAAAGAAATACATGAAGGACCTTTTCTGTGGATTTTCAAAGATATGAAAGCTAGACTATGAAAAAGTGGGACAGAAAGAATATTGATGCATTTAAATTTTGGTGCAAAGGAAAAGAAATAGATCCTCGATCCAATCGAACCCTCTTAAAGCCAAGATGTTACTGAAGCTTTTCATTTCAGACACACTATGAGAAGAACTGATTCTTTGGAGTGAAAAATATATAGATTTGCTTAACAGTTGAAGGTAAAACAAATGCAATGAAGGAGCAATTACAAAGCCTGGAGACTAAAACAGAACACTATCCATATCCATTTGAACAGTAAAACATTAGTGAATTGATTAAAAGCACTCACAATCAAAGTTTTCTAGTTTGTTTGCTAATTTGTAATGCTGTTATTGAAGTGCATTAAACATGTTCTGTACATTTATACATTTGTAGAAAGGTGGCTGGACATAGAATCTGTGAAAAGGGTAGAGAGAAAAAAGCAGTGAGAGGTGAGAGAGAGTGAGAGAATGTACCACCACATCGAAGTGACTGAAAATGCTTGGTGAGGTCAAAGACTGGACAGCAGCTGTAAACTGTGCTATTGCTCCTGTTGAGAAGGATTAGGGGTGAGTAGCTACGGAACACGCTTTGTGACATCATGTCTAGCCTACGCAAATGTAGGGCTAAAATCAACACACAGAACCTGAGAAACCCAGCAAGTTAAATTCATAAAAAATATATTTTCTCAAAAGGAAGCATATCAACCATATGCTATCATTTGACATAATACAATTGTTATTGATACAAAATATATATATTGATAGAATGATATGGGGTGCATTAAAATGGGTTCGATTTCCTGACTGGTGCTCTGCAGGTTTAATCCCGATGTTACAGGTTTGTATAAGAAGTCCAAAGACATGAAGGACATTTATAGCTACAAGAAATTGTATGTACTACATTTACATTTTCAGAGCGACTTAGTAGTCCATAGTGGATATTACCATACTATAGTTAAAGTAAACAGTTAAAAAATACAAACTCAGCTGTACCCTGTCAGTTTGGAATGTCAGTTTGTAAATCAGTGTAAGTGCCTGATAAAGAGATGCATTTTTAGTAGTTTTTTGAAGATAGCAAGAGACTCAGAAATGACAGTCAAGGGGAGCTCGTTCCACCACTTCGGTGAAAGTAGAGAGAAGAGCCTTGATGCTTGCTCTCCTTGAGTCCTGGGTCGGAGGATCGAGTTGGGTCAGACTCGTTGCATGGTACGGTGCAGTGTTTGATTAAATTCTGTAGGTGTCTTGGTGCTGCTCCATTTTTGGCTTTGTTGGAGAGCATCAGGGTTTTAAACTGAATGTGTGCAGCTAAAAGAAGCCAGTGAAGAGAACACAGCAGTGGGGTGATGTGGCAGTATTTGGGTTGGTTAAACACCAGACAACCATCCGCATTTTGGATGAGCTGCAGGGGGTTAGTACTGGACATTGGAGCACCAGCTTGAATAGAGTTGCAGTAGTCTGAAAAAGAGTTTGGACAAGAATCTGAGCGGCTTCCTTGGAGAGAAACTGCCAAATCTTTCTGATGTTGTAGATGAGAAAGCAACCCGATCTAGTCATGTTAGTTACATGAGAAGAAAAGTTTAGTTGACTATCCAGAACAACACCAAGACCTTTTACATTATCAAATGGTCTGATTTGGTGAGATGACATGAGATGACACGATCCTGGGTTGGAGATTGATCTCCTGGAATAAACAACATCTCTTTCTTGCTGGGATTGAGTTTCAGATGATGAGCTGACATCCATTGTGAGATATCTTGCATGCAAGCTGAGATGCGATCTGAGACCCTGGAGCCTGAAGGAGTAAATGACAAAATGAGCCGAGTGTCATCTGCATATGAGTGGTAGGAAAGGACATGAGAGGCTATGACCTTACAAAGAGAGCGGATGTAGATGGTGAAAAGTAGTGGACCAAGTAACGAGCCCTGAGGAACACCAGTTGAGAGAGTAGATGGAGGGGATATAGTCCCCCTCCATGATACATGGTAGGAGCGCCCCTTCAGGTAGGAGGCCATCCACTGCCATTCTGAACCAGTTACTCCAATGTGGGAGAAAGTAGACAAGAGAATACTGCGATTCACTGTGTCAAAGGCTCCAGAAAGGTCAAAAACAATGAGAACCAATGACAGTTTGGCTGCTTTGGCTGCATTAAGCTTCTCAGTAAAAGCCACGAGTGCCATTATAGTGTGTGTATGTGTCTGCCCTGTGCCCTGTCTGCCCTGTGGTGATCTGGCAAGCCATCCAGGAAATTTCTTGCCTTGAAGCCAATGAATTTGACCCACCACAATCCCTGACCTGGACAAAGCAATGGTAGAACAGTCCACAGTGAATGAATTAATATACCTTTAGAATTATTTTAACTTACTGAACAAACTATGTTACAAAATGACATTTAGTTAAATACATAATTAAATAACAGTTATCATCATTATTATTATATTATTATAAATTCTATATTTGTTTATTAGAGCACCACAGGCATTCTTCAATCAACCAAATTTAATGGTTACCTGATTGACCTTATTAAACCCATGCATATTTTTCTCCAGCCCTGCAGGGGTTCTACAAGGAGATTATGTTGTTACTCTTGTTAGGATGAAACAATGTGAACTAAAAAAATAAATAGAATCGCTACATACCTTGACCTAAGTCCAATCATTTCCATTACATGCATACTTAATGACTCATATGGTGCAATATTGTAAAATCATGTTTTACTTCATCTTCAGTTATAATAAGTAATTTACTGTGACAAATATGCAGTAAAATTACAGATTTTATACATCTGTAGATGAGTTGATAATGTGTTGATGAATAAAATCGTATAACATGTTTAACATTTTAATGGATATTCATTTAATGTAAGGCTCTAAACTTAATTTAATCCAAAGGATTGACTAATATTTCCAGTGCAGTACCGCAAAGGCATCCTCCAGCTACCGGGTGATGAAAGGGACACATCTCACCCTCATCCCTTCTTCTTCGCTCTCTCCAATTCCCTCTCTATCTATCACTCGACTCCCTATAGGGTCCCGCTGATTGTTTGATTTTTTAAATCTGTCACAATGAAAATGTAGCAAATACGTCTTCCAGGTTCAATTAGGCTAGGTCAGGCTGCATCAACTCCTCTTCACAGAGTGGTTCATCTATCCTGGTTTAAAGGTGCAATGATTGGGCAAACCGGTACTAATGAGGGCACTATAGGGAATTCGAGGATTGACAGAGCGAGTACTTGTGCTCCAGGGTCAGCATGGTTAGTATAAATGTTTAAAAAAAGTTTAAAAAAGACCCCAGAATATTAAAAGGGCACATCTATTTCTTTGTAAAACTTATGACTTGAATATCCATTGGGCTGGATGGACACAGACATTTTTTTGTTTGCCAGATGTAAATATCCTTTAGGTTGGAACAGCAGCTGGTCCATTGAAGGCCATGCACAATTAGGCTAAATCCCTGTTTGATGTAAAGTTTGAGAATAATTAGCATTGATTTGCAGATACGGTTGCAAAGGGCTGAAGAAAGTGCTATTTCAAGAAAATCATTTAAAGCTGAGTAGTCACATAACTTAGACTCTGCATGTTTTTTGTATAGTAAATAATTGCTAACAGATGTGAAGGAGTATGTCAGGTAAACTGTTTTCTATTTTTTGTGTTTCGGAAAGATGTTTTTTTTTTAAAGGGAAGTATAATATCGGCTACATACAGTGGAAATTTAGAGATGGTGGGAACTAGTCACCATCTAAATCACTTGTCCACAAAAACAACTTAATACTGAGCTGCACAGAAAAATATATAAATTAGAAAGCTCTGAGAGCAATTATATTTCAAGTTCGATTAACATACCAGGCTACATGTGTCTCCTGTGCAGGCTGATCTTTAACATTTCACTTTCAAGAGCTATTACAGTGAAGTGTCACACTGCTGTAGGCATGATATACTATGTAATCAGCCAGGTCTTTACTCTATAGCCATTGTCCTCCAACAGAATGTAAAACAAAGTAATTCTGTTTATTGTTGATGTAACAGGCACACACTATGGGTTTGTGCACTACTGTGTGTCCAAGTGTCCATAACAAGTGTGGATGTATACACGTTAGGCATGCGCCTGTGTTGACAATTGACTGCCAAGATAGGAATGGAGATTTGCCTTTTAGACTGTTGTCTAGGTCTTTTTTCGGTTAGTGACACAACTGTGTTTTCCATTGCCAAGATAGCAATACCCCAGTAATTTATACACCTCATTTTGAGACCACCACACCCATTGACGTTAATTTATTCACCCATCAGTTTAAACACCTTTGCTATAGTAACAAAGCAGGTGCAAGGTGTGAAAATAGTTTGTGGGTTGTAAGATAGAAATGTGGATTGCGACTCATCTTGTGTAGGATATAGGATAGGGCCTAAAGTTTTCTCACTATCGCAGTTTTTTCTTTTAGCTTCACTAAGTGTAGCTTCTTTCCTTCCATATTTAAAATGAACCTACTTTATAGCCATCTGTTTTACATTAATGAATAGGGTTTGGGATGAAGATGGACTACGTGAACTGCAGTCAGTAATTGTATACCCACACAGTGCATCTATTTGGCTGGTGAAGCCCATTAAGTGGACATTGTTTAAAACAAGCATTT
>JAYDZG010000016.1:15749475-15765644 GCA_034509265.1 Microcambeva bendego | reverse complement strand
TAGATAGCTTGTGCAAGTGGGCTAGTGGGCTACTGTGTGTCGGAGGGGCATGTGTTAGTTACAGCCCTCTTCAGTCAAGGGAGTCAGCATCAGTAATGAGGAAGTATAATGCAGTTGGCTAATTGAAAATATGTTTTTTCCTTGATTTACATTTTGACTAAAAGGTTGCTAACTAAATTGCAGTAGGATTGTTAGGACTGCCTCATAGTGCAGATTACCCAGTAAACACAAGGCACTTGAAGGTCTCGTTTTATCATCTGTGACACATTTTTCATGGCCGTGAATCAGGTAGGGCATTAGCGATAACCCTCTGTGCTGTTTCATCTGTACATTTCAGTGGGTTGAACTAGTTTCTTAACTTTTACAGTAGTTTAGAAAATTACACAATAATCTAGGCTGTGTTTTAAAGACAAAGAAAAGGGGGCAAAGGGGCAAACTTTAAGAGTCAGCTTGCTATTACTGGATCATATAACAAAGGTTTAAAGGTCTGAAGTGACAGGTGTTTAAAGAGATACCGTTCCAAAATAATGTTGATCTTTAAAGACATGCCCTTGATAGTTTCACTGGAGGCTTTTTGAATGCATGAATGCTTTGGAGGTGACTCTCACCATTTCTCCCTTGAATAACGGGAGTGATATCATGGCCAGACATTTAGAGTAACTTCACAGATAGAAATAAGGACGCTAGGTCACAGAATAATTTGCAGATAGCTCGCTAGAGGGGAACAATGTAATGGTGTCACTCAGAGAGAACAAAAGGAAATTAATTAAATTTGTCACAGTGACAATCCAATGACTTTGATTAGACGAGTCTGCTCTAACAAAACACAGCAATCTTAATTCTTGAATGTGAAACCTGAGCACAGATAAAGCTCATCAAAGCTTGTCATTTTTTCATGGGCAAGATTTGTGCTGAGAGGTAATTCTTTTACATATACGATTACCAGAATCGCTAGATATTTGTATTCATTTTTTAAAAATATAGCCTGATCCCTCGAATGCACCGAAAGATGCACATGTGCCAAGATTTGAATATGATTGGAATTTAAGAATAAACCATATTGTTTTTATTCAGTAGAGGGTCTTGGCACAATGAATCCTGCATGGTTGATGGAACTTGCCGGGTTGCCAGGTAGGGGATTTTCCAGCCAAATAAATTAATGTCAGAACACTTTCTTTTTTTATATTATTAATTTATATATATTATGTAGATTTATATTAAATTAAAAATTTCATTTCAGTCGTTTAATAGGTGTGTGTCTTCAACAAAATCTACCATAATTCACACAGATTTGCGTTTTACTAAAAACCTGTGCTAGACATAAATACAAACCCTGCTAGAATATTATTCTCAAATAATATCTAATACTTAATGAACTATTTATTAATGATGAAATACAGTTCAACAAATAGAAAAAAAAATACTTGAGCACTTGATCTCATCTCCATAGAAACTGGAGCGTGGGAGGTTTTGGATTGGAGACACTGAAACCAAATCTTAAAGGCTGGCTTAAGGTCCAGACATTAAATCCATTTTAATCTACAACCCCAAATTAGATAAAGTTGGGACATAATGGAAAATGCAAATAATTCATATTTTAGTTTATTGAATAAAACAATACAGCTCATTTTGTCAAACACAAACTCAGAAAATGTTAACTTGTTAAATTGTTAATTGTTTATTAAATGTATAATTCGGATCTTTTATTTCTTACCAGGACTGTGTATATATGACTGTGCTGGTCAGGCTCTTTCTGAATTATTAAATGGGACTCAAAATTGTGATATCAGATAATATATGAATTTTAGACAGCATCAGAAAATACAATAAACCATCGATCTCAGCCTCTTTGCTGTGTTACCTCACCACAGATCTGCTTCTGTTCTGTGGCTTTTCTTGTCAATAGAAGGATCGGGGTATTACACTCAAGGGTTCTGTGTACTCCACCTCACTTTAAAACAATGACTCGCGATCGTTTAAAATAATTCCTCCCCAGAGATGGCAATATGATGATGCAGTATTTTATATAAAAGGAGATATGAAATAAAAGCTCAAATAGTAACAGAGGCCAGGAGTTGAAACATGTCCCAGGGTGCCGGCTAGTTTCTTCATGCATCACAGCGTGGTGCCCAGGCGGAAAATGCTGACGCTGACCCTTCCCAGCTATTACCTTCTCTCATAAGACCCTTCATAAGTGTAAATTTAAAAGATATAACGGTAAACAATAGGCCGCTGGGAGAGGTTGAGCGAGTTTAAAGCCACATCATAATAGTTTTTTTAGCCTTGTTTTGCAGTCAGTCTTTACTTTTTGGTCGAAGTAATAGAGATAAAAAATGGGTTGAATGCTGAATAACACAAATTACCACAGCACAAAACACTAATCAAACACAAAATTACACATCCCAAAACAGACAATTAAATCAATATGAAAAGGAACAAAAATCTTACAATGAATAACAATGAAAATAAAAAAATAAAGCTCACTCACTTTCTCAACAACTCATCCAATCAAAATTGTTGGGAAGGGGTGCTGGAGCCTATTCCAGCTATTCAATGGGTGAAAGGAACACACACACACACATACTCCAATAGGGTCAGCCGTGGCCTATATGAAGTGCCCTTGAGCAGAGGACCCAACCCCTAACTGCTCCTCAGGCTCCGTGGCTAGGGCTGTCCATCGCTCCGGGTATGTGTGCTCACTGCCCCCCAAGTGTTCACTAGTCTGTATATACAGTATGTGATTTATTGCACAGATTGCCTTAAAGTTTAAAGGACAAAAAATATCTGTGTGCAAAATACAATGGTGAAAAAGTTCTAATATCGGCTAAAAGTTTTGGAATGTGGGAGAAAACCCACGAAGACACATGGAGAACATGTAAATTTAACATAGCAAGGACGCGGACTGCACCACGTGGGGATCAAACCCAAAACCTCCTTGCTATGATTTTAATTTTGTGTCTTTTTCAACGTGTTCATGTACAAACAGAGGTCAGTACATTCCATATTTCCAATATTAGATTTTGTTCTCGTCATACCTGACACTTAGGTACACCCACAGTGGTCCCAGTGCACCCTGATGAAGACAGATACCTCCGCTTTGCCATTTGAAGTTATTTTCAAGCGTTGAAATGGCCAGCAGAAATGGTACATGACTAAACCTAAGCGATCCAGCTTCAGTAAATCAGTCCTTCGTCGGAAAGAACAATACTTGCTCCTCTAACCTATATTATGATGAATGCTCAGAGGTGAGCGGAGGTGTTACCATGAGGCGCGATTGGTCCACGCAATGCACACTCCTCTGGGCTGATGGTGTATGTTCCACACGGGATTGCAGGTGACTGCGTTGCTGGTTATAGGAGGCTTACGGGTGAGCGCACACGGTTCATGGTGCATGGTATTGTTTACAGCGCAGAACTCATCCCAGAAGGTGAGACAAATCACACAATCACTGGAGCACACAGACACCTGCACAAGTACACACACACACACACACACACACACACAAACAGACACACAAAAACAAAAACAATCATTAAAAAAAGAAACAAACATGAGCAGAAGAAGGTCAGTGCATTAAACTAAAATTACACATTTGCTATCCAAAAAACATTCATGTCATAGCACCATTCAGGTATAGGCAACTAAGTGGAAGTGGAACTAATGGATCATTTTTATAATAAAAAACAGTGGATTCCATTTTTTTATTGGTGACATCTGTTTTCCCATTCATGAAGAACTGTTGAACTGTGTCCATTCCAAAGTGCAGGAACACTACCTGTTTTGCTAGACTAGAATGACCTATGGCTGAAATTAAATGTGCACCCATGTGAAAATGGGCGACATGCTAACACAGCTAGGTGTCATTTGAAAATATCGGCTAATGGGGACTTGTTGGATTTCTGTTACTTGTTATCTCTATCAAACAATATTTACTATATAAACTGTAAGTGGTAGATGGGTTTGAGTTGGCGCTATTCTTTGTTTCCTTCTGCCACTGACTATTTAACTGCTTCATGCTGAATGGAAAGCAGCAAAAAAGCACATTTAAATCCCCAGAGCTGGTGAAGGCTATACAGGTCTGCCTTCAGTGTTAAACAATTACCTTGCTAATGGCGGATGCAGAGTGCGATTGTAGACTTCCAACCAGGAAAGCAGCCCTCTAGCTCCGGCGTATTGGAACCTACAGGCTCTGTATGTATAATACAGCAGAAGATACCCAGGTATCAAGAAAGCCATATGGAGTGCAAAAAAGTGAACTGTTCTACGATACATAGTTCTACCAAGAACTGTATCATTACATATTTATTTATTTGTTTGTTTATTTATTTAGTTACAGTACTGAACATTCCTAGCTATTTGGCAAAAAAAAGTCTGCAATGAAAGCTTTCTTTCTACAGTAGCCATGAAGTCCATGGAGATGTCAAGTTAATTTGACTGGGTACAGTGTTATTCATGTTTGAGCAGCTTCTGCTTCTGCTCTGACCTTCAATGAGATCACAAATTCTATTTGCATTACGTTAATACACTTTTATGTCAGAACCAGAATTAACTATTTCTGCAATTGTAGCAACAGTAACTTGTCTCTTGTCTTCACTCCCCACATGCATCCATGACCCTGATGCTGGTTTACCAATGTTACCCATTGTTAGAGACTGACCACTGCAGCCTGGGAACAGCCAACAAGAGCTGTAATCAAGTAAAATGTTTATATCATAAAATGATATATCTCTGATGAATCTCACCCAGTAACAGGTGCCATGATGTCAGTGGTTATAATGTTAGGCCATAGCTGTGTATTTGTACATTACTAACCAGCAAACGAACAAACTAGGTGAGCACAGATTCCAAATTTCAGGGAACTATCCAGCTATTGCAGTAGCAACAGCATAAATCACGTTTTTCATTCCCAAAAGTATAATGGATGGTGCCAGTGTAAATCAGACATTCATGGAACCCTTTGATAGGAATGAGTTGTGGCTCATGAGAAATGTCCCTCTCCTGGATTGCTGAGTGAAGGCCGTGGGCGAATCCCCACACCGCTTTGCGCACAATCACATTCTCTTTTATTGGAAAAGTGCTGAAACAATTCTGGGTCACTTTTATTAAATTCAAATCCAGAGTTCTATTCAAATCTTCCTCATCAGCATCTCACAGCATCTCATTTCTCTTTGCCATAGGATTTTGCTGAACGTTTGATGTGAGTGGTGATAGTGGTAGGCCTTATGTTTATTCTATTAAATTAAAAAATATATAAATAGGGTGGCATGGTGGCTTAGGGGGTAGCAATGTCACCTCACAGCAAGAAGATCCAGGGTTCGTTTCCCAGGTGGAGTGATCCAGGTACTTTCTGTGCCGAGTTGGCATGTTCTCTCTGTGTTGGTGTGGGTTTCCTCCGGGATCTCCGGTTTCCGGCACCAGTCCAAACACATGCAGCTCGGTAACTTAAATATACTAAATCATCCTGTAGGTACCTAGGCACTAGGTGTATTGTAGTGTCGCCGCAAGCCCAGATAAATAGGGAGGGTTGTGTCAGGAAGAACATCTGGCATAAAAACTGCATCAAATGAATAATGCGTATCATGATCCTCTGTGGAGGGATCGGGTGACATAGTGGCTATGTGAGTGGAACTGTCTCACAGCAAGAAGGTCCTGTGTACGATCCACAGGTTGGGCGGTCTGGGTCCTTTCTGTGTGGATTTATTATGTTCTCCCTGTATCCGGGTGCTCCGATTTCCTCCCATAGCCCGAAAACATGCAAGCAAGGTAAACTGGAAATACTAAATTGTCCATAAAAATGTTTGATAAAACCTTGTGTACTAATGAAACTTGAGTAATGATTAACTGTTTCCTGCAGAATTTACCCAAAGTGTAAAATTTGACGTTAAAATCCTAGTAAACAAAGAAACAAAGAAACAAATAAAAAACTGAGTAGCAGCCGAAAGACGAAGAAGAACTGAATAAAAAACTAAATGAAAAGAAAGTGCATTATATGAGAGTAGTAAAACATTTACAGAATTTAGCAGATGCTGAACACAATTTTTGAGCAATTAAGGTTTAAGGGCCTTGCTCAGGGACCCAACAGTGGCAACGTGGCAGTGATGAGGCTTGAACCAGGAACCTTACCAGCTCAGTACTTTAACCACTAAGCCATCACTGGCCAGTAAAAAGAGTAAAACTGTTACTTTTGTTTTGATGTAACATTTTTACCTTTCTTGGGGTTCCCTGTTGCCGTGTGGTTATTACACATGCTTGTTTTACGTTTTAGTCTGAGAGCCGATGATAGCTTTAGCTTTTACATGCCATAGAATTTGCGATATCTCTAATAACAAGCACGGAAGTAGCGGTCATTTTCCTGTATTTTGCTTTCTCTCCAATAAACAAACAACACATAATAGCATGCATGCTTGAGATCACAGTTAGGTAGCAGCAAAACTGCACATTTGGTGCACACAATATATTTCTCTCTGACTCACTACGATTCAGTTTGAGAAAAAGAATCACAAAGCCGGTTCAACTGATTTATTACATTTTATATCTAGTTATTAAACATTTCCCCCGATTAGTCACTGGTGGTTATTTACCATCTAGGACAAATAGGACAACAGCCATCACTTTTAGACGGTAAATAAGCCCTCGGAGACACATCAATCATAACCTTGCCTATTTTCAAGTGCAGCTCATCATCACTGGGCAGATTAATGTGCTTGATGGGCTCATTTTTGGTTCACATAATCTCACAGAAGATTGGCTTGTCTTTCTTTGCTCAATCAAGAAAATGTGAATATTTCCTGTAAATGAGGCAGCAATGACAAAAATACAGCAGCAATACAATGTCTCATTATCAGTGCTGCTAGCGAGAATGCTTTTCAGTGTTTCCAGGTGGAAAATCTATTTTGTATTTGCTAACAAATATGGTTTACCAAGATCTCCACGATTAAGAAGCATAATGAAACAAACATACTTTATTGATCACAAGGGAATTTTTTGTATGGTCATTGTGTTAATAACCATTTTATATTATATTTGTGGTATCAGTGTAAAAACAACCACATTATTTACATTAGCCTAAAGTAGATGTAGTTCCACAGGAACATGGAACGCATTATGGCACTGCGCAAGCGCTCACAGAATCATAGCACATGGCCGTTACATGAACAGTAAACAGAAAACAAAATAAAATAACTTTTTTTCATCATTCTGTTAAGGGACAATGGATTATAGAGTAAAGACCTGGCTGATTACACCTTATTAAATGCATAAAGCAGTGCGAGAAATGGATTTCTATCAAAACCACACCACATCTGTTATGATTGGCACTGGTGGATTCAATAGCGGGGACGCTGGTCCGGAATGGGCAGAGCCAGCCCGAGATTTTCACAGACGGAGAGAAGCCTGGGCCAGTCCAAGCGAAATGAAATAGTAAATGCGCGTATATTATGCATTAATAGAGAAATAAATAAAGAGCTCGTATTTTTGCTCTGAACGGGATTCGATGCGGTGTAGTTCCGCACCGCGAACCAATGGCTTAACTCGCTGAGAGGAAGTAAATGAGTAAATGCGAATAACTTAAATAAGCCTTTATATGAGGCGTCAAAACAAAGGAGGTGAGCTCAACATTCACCTTTATGAAAGTAGAACATATATTTAATATGCCGTTCTTGTGAATTGTGCTTACTGACATAAGAGAAGTTTAAAGAAGAGTATCGCGCTCGCACTTCTTCTGGCGCGGCGATTTAATTAGCACGCGACGGCTGCGTGAAGTAAACAATAAAACCGGAAGCACGCTAGCTACCACGCGGCGTCCGCGTCCTCCATATTTATCTGGTAATCGCGGGTATTTCCGAAGCTAATTCTAAGATAGATAAATAAATGAATAAATAACAAACTACTGTCTCTTGGCTGTGCAGGTGATGCAATAAAAGTCACCCCTTTGCAAATAGAAGGGGAATCTGATCACGAGATAAATAAATAAATAAATAAATAAATAAGTAAACTTCTCAGAGACCGTGTGTTACCAGTGTCCCTAACAAAGCATGCAAGAGAGCACAAAGAGAAGATATGACGAAGAGCCCTGCCTTGGCCTTAACTTAAATACAAGCTCAGCCAGGTGTTCCCCATGTTCGTTGATTGTGCAATAATTGTAGTTCTTCTTCTGGTGGAACTACAGGTTGCCAATGAGGGACGTTCACGGAATTGGCTCCCTCTGGTGGGCACAGAGGGATTTGACCGACTCCTAACAAAATAAAGCCCTGTAATCATAAGTGAAAGAAAAAACTTTAAAGATCAGCCTGCACAGGAGTCACCTGTAGCCTGGTTAGAAAATAATATGATTGATGTTTATATAAGTGGCATTAAAAGTTAGGATTGGTGTGCTAGTGCACAATCATATTGACGAGCAAGTCAATTTCATTTGCAGAGAAGCATTGGACATGTTCAAGTTCGTTTATTCCATGTTATGCCTAAATCACACCCACGAATAATTAAGACACCTAGTACATCCCCTTTGTGCGTTTTGCATCATTAAGATAGCAAAGACACAGTGCCCCGCCCCCAAATCAAGCTGTGTGGTTGACGGCTCGCCAAAGATTGCTAAAATAGGGCCCAACGTATTTTAAACTCCATGTTACTCCTAGAATAAACAATTTGAGCTCTGTGTCCTTTGTCCTTATATATATAAATGAGTGAGGACAAAGGACACTGAGCTCAAATTGTTTCTGTGGTTTCTTCCATGATCAGTTGTTCTGTTTCATGACAATGTAAATGAATAGACAACACACAGGTTAGTATTCTGTAATTTTACTGAACGCTACTTTAAAACTATTACGCAACTTTAAAACTCCACTTCAGTTTCTTCTAGGAGTGACATTGAGTTTAAAAGACGTTGGGCCCTATTTTAGCAATCTTTGGCTAAAATGATATAAAATGATATATATGGCTAAAATAAAACCCTGTATGATAGATGGCTATTCTATCCGCAAAAGGACAAATGCAGCTTTGTACATATGGCTAAAAACGGAAGGTCTACTTGGAAAACAATTCTATTTTGAATGACTTACACTGACGTGTTATGACTCCACACGAGAAAAGCACAACTGTTGTCTCTGCATGCTGAAAAAGTGATCTGGCATGAGAGAGGAGAGTTTTGATTCAGATGGTTGCTTTGAAAAATTATTTAGCTAAAAGTGCCTGTCACCGGGATCCAGGTGCAACTTAGTAAATCAGCGTAATTACTCCAGCACTGCAGTCAGATTATCACCTTCACCAAATGTTACGATGATTGATAAGCTTTTGTAATAATCTTGATTTTTGTGTGAAGCAAGGCAATGAACCAGAAGAAACGTTTTTTTTACTAACAAGATTGTTTTAAACTTATGGACTTACTTTCCAGTACATAAAAACATTTAATGACTGAAATAAATCGACGCTCCTTCAGTTCTGGTGTTTAAGCCACATCTTTTCTTTACAGGTGTGTACAATCAATTAAATTAAATACATTATATTACTACAATAAAAACACTACTACTACTACTACTACTAATAATAATAATAATAGTAATAATAATAAGAATTATAGTAACAGTAGTAACACAAATGACAACAACAAAATTTATATTAATAATAACAACAACATTACAAATGATCTCAACAGGATTACTATAACTTTAAACTCATATATACAGAGAGTTCAGGGCCTATTCCAAAAAAGTATAGCCAACACTCATGGAAAAAGTGCAGGGATCGATCCCCAGGTACGTGGGTTTCCTCCAGGAGCTCCGGTTTCCTTTCACAGTGCAAAGACGTGCAATCAGATTAACTGGAGATACTGAAGTTCCTCAAGGTGCGTTTGTAAGTTTGCGCTGTCCACGGTGTTTTCTGCTTTTTGCTTATTGACCTGAACCCTTTACAACTTCTACTAATGGAGGTAAACCAGACAACGAATGAATTAATAATAATAATAATTATGGCCATCCAAAGAGTCTCAAATCCTTCATATATGTAATCAAATGCACTTATACTGCATGTAATAGGCCAACACTCACTCATTCATGAAGCTGGCATGTTAAAAAACTTTCAAATTAATGCAGATATGGGATGGTGAAGGTGACCAGAACCACAGTAAAAGAAATGAAGAGGTTGTGATGAACACAGCAATAAGTGCAGGTGATGAGGACGAGGGTATTAGCGAGGTCAGCAGGGCCTTTTATATTCTGATGCATAATAAAAGGATAATTATGCAGGGAGTTATTATAATGGGTGGGACATGCTCTTCTGCAGTGATGCATCAGGGCAGAGGGTGGATAAGAGCACAAGAAAGCCAGATGTGATCTTTTAATAAGGACATCATTCAGACATTCAATACAAAGCTCGCCCGAAAGACAGTGTCAATTTTTTTTTTTGTTACAACCCTAAATATTTCCAACATTTACTTTGACTTTTATTTGATTGCAGACACTATGGACCCGAGATGTTTCATGTTTTGTCTGGTCAACCTAATTTTATTTATTAATAAACCCAGAGACATCAGTGGCACATCAGGTCATAATTAACAGTTTTTTTTGTATGAATACTTATTTAGTTTTTTTCATCTCATTACTAGCCCTGTCCCAATTTTTTTGAATTACAGGAATGAAGTTTTAATTATAAATGAAATGAAGCTGAGCAAACAAAAAGTCTCCGGTTCATAATGTCTGCAATCAAATAAAAGTCTAAGCAAATATAAGGAACCCGGACCGCCCTACCTCGGGATTGAACCTAGGACCTTCATGCTGTGAGGTGACAGTGCTAACCTCTAAGCCCTTGTCATCAGCACCACTCGAAAATGAGATACAAGCTTCCACAAGGACACTGTGGTTCTGGCAAAAAAATGGCAATTTACAGCTGTCAAATCTAGTAAAGATTACTCTTTCTGCCGCCACCAAATCTTTGACTACACCAGACCAGCATGACCTTTCAGTACGGTCCTAACGTCTGGCGCAAGGCGACTAGATGATGAATTGAGAGCCAGGCGTTCTTCAGAGAAAAGAAAACGGGTGTAGGAAGGAAAAAAAGGTTACGACTATTTTCCTATTTCCTATTACACTTATAGCAGACTTATTGCTAAAGGCTGTGGAAAAGGTGAAGGAGGAGGTCCGTTTCATCTAGCGGGCCCTGGTGGAGACAAGCCATTTATCAAAGTTCGTCATCGGCTAAGGGGTTACAGACTGCACTCTGGTATAATAGTTTAGGGAAGAAGGAGGTTGGAGGGGGGAGAGATTATCATTTGCACTCTGTTTATAAAACATCAATCATTTATCTGACTTTACATGCCATCATCCTTGAGTAAACACCACGGCATGATTTAGGACTGGTACTGAATCACAATACTTGCTAAAGTTCACAGAACACAAAAGTTTCATCGAGGGCTTTGTTATGGATCCCTGCTTGGTGGTGATCTAGGAGCACTCAGGGGTGTAAAACAGAGAGTGAGGAGCTTGTTGGAGGGTGATTTATTTAACAAAAAGCAAAGCAGGTGGATTAAAGCAGGAGCCCACAACCTTTTTCTGCAAGATATAATTTTACAAAGCAGTGAGGGTGGGGGGTTTAAAAGAGAGTAGCTAAAAAAATGAAAATGACACACTGCTCCCACCTAGTGGTGATTGGGGTGAATGATACCTAAATAGTATTGACATTTAAATTGCTCTTGTAGCAAACTCTAATTGATTACTGTTTCTATGGATGTAACAATACTCTCAACCCACGATGCAATACGAACCACAATACTAGATTCACAATATGAATTTTCGATATGAAACAAGTTTCCTTTTCCTTTTTCTTGTTAGAAATCAAATAAAGTAAAATGCTGGATTATATTTTATTTATCTAAACGATAAATGTGAGGGCCACTAGACTATTGGACAGTGCCAAAGGATAAATCAAGCAAACTTTCCTTCCATTAGAAATAACTAATCTAACAAAAAATTTAACCACGGGCACATCTCTCTAACCTAACATGTTTCCCAAAGTGAGGTGCCCTTCAAAATGGTCATAAATATTCATAGTCATGAATCAAACAGCAAAGTTTTAATAACAAATATTACCCAAAGTGCACATCTGTCTTGCTGCCTACTTCCTTCCAGCCTAAATAGAAAGAATTCTAACTAAGTTCTAATCAAACTAATTAGGCAATTTATTTTTTCACACAATTTAGACAGTGATTATGCGATGTAATCATAGCAGGCGTAGCTAATAAAGATAACACAAGTAGCATCAGGTTATCAAAACAATAGATCCAAGCTAACATCTTCCTCCATTTACTGACTACAGTTAAATTGTCTCTGGTAAGTCTGAATTTGCACCACAAAAGCAATAATAATAAGAACTCATTTGTATCTCCACATTCTTCCGCCATACTTGTAATTCTGTGAATATTATGTTAGAGATCTGAATATGATGTTAGTTTCTTTTAAATCATATTCTGTTTGTCCTCCCCAGTGCATCCTCTATCATCCCCTCCAGAAGCTATGGGATGCACTGCAGTCAGCATGGTCCAGATGTCTGTGACAACCAACTAGGACCTTATTAAGGCACTTGAAGTGCAAACAGAATGTGTGTTCATTAAAAAGGCACCACTGTTGAAGTTATTGTCACTTCAGTACTAAAAAAACAGCCTCTGTTTAAACATCATTTAATACAACTTGTAAAAGTACATCCAAAGCATCAAGTGCCATATTTGTTCCACATTTTTTTAAAACATTTTTTTTGGACTAGCAAAGTCAAGTGTGCTGCAGCGCTGGCGTTCCTGCTTTATAGTGCCCTCACATGTGCCTTCGTGATGGAGCTGAGCCAAGCCTTGTTTTGTAGTCGAGCTACCGATGCTCTTCACATCGCCTCCAATGTGACAGCAACACTGATGAAGCAATGCCCTTCATCTTCAGAGTACACGGCCCATCACCATTACACGTGTAAATGGATTTATAAAACCTGTTAATATCAGAAATAGTTCTGTCTAAGCAGCGGGCTTTGGTTCTTCTTGTGAAAACATTGTGACTAAGTTAAGTTTGTTTAAAACAAATCAGGAAACAAATCAGGTTTGCAGTATCTTGCTCATCTTTCTGTTTTGCCATATTGTTTTGCACCATTTACAAAAAAAAAAGCCCTTGAAAGTGGAATGCCGAACCATTCAGGCTAGATGATATCTAGTTAGCTGCAGAGTGTCTGGCATTGCTAAAATAAAAACATTTTTTGAAGATTGATGGTGAGCAATAAATGGGTGTCAGAATGTGCTAGAAAATAAAAATGCACTTTTTAAAACCGTGATCGGAGCAGTCACAAGGACTAGACGTTCACCAGCCCAGCTATTCAAATGATAAGAAAAAGTGACTTGTAGTTTATAGTAGCGAGGTACAGAGCACCATGTGGCCAAGTGTCTCTGGACATCAACTTCTCTGGGCCTGGGGGCATCTAGAATGGACCATCACATCATGAAAATGCATATTGTGGTCAGATGAAACAGCATTCTAGGTGTTTTTTGGCAAAAATGGATGTAGAGTGCTCCTAATGTAAAAAAGTCCAAAAGTTTTCATGGTAATTTACACTTCTGTGAAGGTAGCATTAATGTAGAAAAGCTCATTACAGCAGCATAGGCTGCCTTCAATATGTGAAGTCCAGAGACGTCCAAAAAATGTTAACAAACCAAGCAAAACCCCCTACTGCACGCATTCCAAAGGCATGGCTGTGAAAGGAGATGGAACATGTACTGGGCAGCCTGTCTGCAGTCCTGATCTGTCCCCAATAAAGAATGTGTGGAAGAAACTTTTTTTTTAAATTGTTATTTGAATTTTCCAAATTGCACCATTTTTTCAGATTTAGAGTATATTCAAATATAACTACCTAACAGAATTGCTAAAATTATTTTCTCCTTGTGAGTTTTCAATTTAAATCCATATTTACACAAAGAAGCTTGTGTCATTGTTCAATTACCTATAAACTTCAATGTAATTAAGAAACCAGTCAATATAATGTGATAAATTACTCAAGTTAGAATTGAGTCCTGGACATGCAATAACTAACCTTCAGAAACGTCATTCTGCCTCTTAATGTGACAGAAAACAATGACAAGTTTGTCGATAATCAGATCCCACCTGAGGCGCCTTCTCCCCTTCAACCTTCTTCCATCAGCTCTTCCAGAATTCTTAATCTGCCAATCAATGTTTTTGTGTCACAGCATCCCTGCAATTGTTTTTAGACATCAATAACAAAAAAGGTTAGCATCCGTAGCTGCCAATTATATCAGCGCTGATTTAGGGAGGCATGAGACACCGGACCTCGGAACGCTTTGCATATTTGCATAATTCATGTTTTCCGTGCATGTAAAACAATGCACACACAAACAACGCTTCGGTTTGACTCAGCTAAGACGCTTTGACCTGAAGTTTTGTGCTGTTGAGGCCGGTCCCGTAAAAAGAGATTGTTTTCACATCATAATTTTTCTTCCGCTTAGCTGATGACAGGGGGAAATTAACAAGCCTGGCATGGCACCATGGATTAATTAACGAGGTCAGACCTAACATATTGCTGAAGACTGACTGGTATTTCCAAACAGAGCAGACCTTAATTTGGGTTGTCGAAGCTATACTAAACGTGACGATTTTTAGAAGGGACAACGTTTAGCCTTTTTTGTGGGGAAGAGGGTGCTTGAGTATATCCCTATTCTCAGTCCAAAGGCAGGTAGTGTCTCCAATTAACCTGGCTGCATGTTTGTGGATTGCGGGAGAAAACCGGAGTGCCCAGAGGAAATCCACACAGACACAGAGAGAACGTGGCACAGTTTTGTGACAGCTGGTGACTTAGCTAACGCCCTAGTTGGAAAATCTCTATTTTAATTGATAAATGTTATTCAGGACTACAATGATTATGATTATCCCAATAACCTTATTATTTTTTATAAACTTACAAATCCACCCTCTCCACTTCTCAGTCTGAACAGAGTATGATAAGGACTGACTTTTCTTCACGAGGTGTACTTATGACAGCTTAGGTAACTCTGGCCACACACCAGCTTTCCAATAAGAGTTTTGGAACCCTGAAGCAGTCTGAAGTCTGTCTCCATTACATTAAATCTGATCATTGTGACCCCCTCCCTCATGTCATCCAGACTGGCCATATGAAGGAAAAAAAACACTCCATTGCTCATTTCTTATTTATACTCAATAGAGCTCCAAATTTAGCCATCTTTGAAACTTTTCCTCTATATTACTGTGGTCTGTGGAAATAGTAGCTAATTTTACGGAGATGGCATTTTAGTGCTTACTTTTTGAAATCATGAAAGCCAGGGTGAGGGCTGAATACATTCATTGTGTTTTGGAGTGCTTGTGTTATAGCAAGCAGTTAACTAAATAAAAGAAATTAACTTAACACATTTAGGACTCATTAATTTATACTCATTTTGAGTTTTACCCTCAAAGCCAAGCAGATTCCAGAGAAACAGTGTGCTATGATTACCCCAGTAGTGATGGGTCGATGGATACTGAAATATCGATACATCTGAAACAGGACCTATATGCTCTAAAATTGATTCTCAAATCAAAATATTGATACTTTTGATACTTCAGTCATTTGCGGTGATGTACATCATTAACAGGAACACAGTGGAAAGTAACTAAGCAATTGACATCTAAATAATATGCTGTTGGTGGGAACTACTTTTACTTCCACCAGTGTAAATGCATAAAGCGTAAGCACAGTGCAGCGGCACACTGCTCAGCCAATCTCTTAGTCTTCACTTTGTGTAGACAGACACAATGGCAGAGCGTTAATGGAGTCATGTGTGGAGCTATTCAGCACACAAACAGCCAAGACGCGACCCTGTGATGTTTGTGGAAAAACGAGTAAACAAGCCAACGAGTTGTGGCTACCCAACAAACCTTGTGAAACACATCAGGTTAAACCACAACACAGAATACAAGCATGAGCATCGCTGCCAGCAAAAAAATGGCATTTGGACCCAGCACTGTTTCTATTGCTTTGCAAAAGAATTCATTCCACTTGATCGATAGAAGAATAAACATACCACTGAAAGTCCACTGAGGGGTTTCCGGGTTGCCTACAACATAAATGATGATGATGATGATTATCCGATTAGTCGCAGCCGACTCTCGGTCACTCGATGGATCATCGATCCATGAAGTATT
>JAYDZG010000016.1:15714075-15724351 GCA_034509265.1 Microcambeva bendego | reverse complement strand
TGGCGCCCCATCCAGGGTGTTACCATGTGCCTTGCGCCCATTGAAGAGCTGGGATAGGCTCCAGCACCCCTCCCCAACCCTAATTAGGATAAGGGGTTAAATAAAATGAACTGAACTCATAATAATTGTTGCTTGTCCTGTTGGGCAGCACAATGTCACCTCACAGCACAAAGTTTCCTCCCACAGTTCAAAAACATGCAGTCAGGTTAACTAGAGTAGTAGAATTGGTGTTTTTTATTTATTTATTTATTTATTTATTTATTTATTTATTTATTTATTTGTGTGTCTGTGCCCCATCCAATGTGTTTCTGTGTGCCTTGGCCATTGAAAAACTGGGATAGGCTCTTGCTGTGAGGCAACAGCGCTACCAATTGTTTCACCCCCAACCAGTGCATATGTGTATTTAAACCAGCATAAGATCATAAAACACAGGACATGATTTTTTTGATTGATTTTACTGTTATATACTAGAAGTGGAAGATACAGGTGCAACGGCCAAATTTTGAATTACTATTCCTGGAAGAGCGTCAACAATACCCCCTCGGCCTCGCAGCCCAGACTGCCAATATTGATCTTTACATGATTGACTTTCGCCAGTTATTTGCCTGGATCACATTAAGGGAGCAAAGGATCTATATATAAATTCAGTGCCAGCTAGAAAAGAGATTTTTGTCAGAACGAGACAGGCGAATTTGTGCTGCTGAGGGAAATATGAATCATTTCTGCAGGCGCTGGGATGAGCCTTAGGGGAAAAGTTACTCACGGCTAGCAAAATGTCTTAAGTTTGCTCTCTTGCTGTTACACTTTTTAGCAGTGCTGGTTCAATAGAATCATTGACTCTACCTGTTGGCAGCTGATCCCCAGCACTGAGCCCCAGTTTAGGTCAGACTAATTTATATGCAGGTGAGCTTCTTAGCAACTGCGTTGAACTTCTGCATTCTCATTAGGAAAAACTCCTCCTGCTCTAATGATCATGAATAGAAATGGCTCCTAACATTGAACCAATGCCAGTATGTCCTACCCAATTTCATCCTAATTTTAATTATTATAAATAATTAAAAATGCAACTACATGCATATTACAGTTTGTATCAACATGGTTGAGAGAAAAAAAAACTTTTTTTTTTGTTTTTAAAAGCACAAACACATCAGCCATCACTTTCACCTCAATGACAGAACCAATTAGGGATTTTGAATTACCCGTTGGCAGTTGGCTATGACTTCATTAAATTTTTAACTTACAATGTTTTAATAATAGGGTGAAGCCATAATAAGTTTGAGTAAACTCTGTTGAACTGAATTAATCTCTTATTTATATGTAAATAATTTCTACTTGTAAACACAATAAAAGCAAATAAAACTTTCATTTATTATTAACATTCTGTAACATTCGACCATGTACATGGATGGATGGATTTGTTAGATGGTTGTATGAATGGATTAATAAATGGAGGGATTACACATGGTTAGCCAATGTTGGGCCATTGAACAAAGCTCTTTACCTCACTTGCAAGATTGTATACTGTATCTGTTGGGTTTGCTTTGGATAAAAGTGTCTGCTAAATGCGGAAAATGTAAATTGAAAATGTAAACCCAATAATACTGAATGACTTTTTTGCTTCGTGCAAGCTTTTAAGCATAAACTGTTAGTCATCTTAAGTATATTCAAGTCAGGACTTCTAGAAATTCTGTTTATTTTCAGCCATTCAGAAGCGAACTATGTTTAAAATCTGTTTACTGCTGTATGGTAGAAGCACAAAAAGTGAGCTCAGCATACATTAATGATCTGCAAGGAGATACCCAAAATTGGTTCATCAACCAGAGATTGGCGGTTCAAATCCCGGCTCTGCTAGACACCCACTGTTTGGTCCTTGAGCAAGACCCTTAACCCTGTCTACTCCAGGGGCGCTGTGTGGTGGCTGACTCTGCGCTCTGACCCCAGCTTCCAAATAAAAGCCGGGATATGCAAAGAAAGAATCTCGTTGTACTGTACATCTGAATATGTGTAATGACAAATAAAGGCATTCTATTCTATTCCATTCAATTAGTCCCAAAGCCAACTCACAAAATGTGAGTTCCTTCATGAGTTATGTGATGCAGCTGACAAAAGTGGTCATAATAATGCGACTTGACAGTGTATTAACTCAAGATAATAGATTAAACCAAACTTGTATTTGTTCAAAATATGTCTGATTTATTTGATTCAGTTTAATTTGTATCATACTTTTACAAAAGACAATTGTTTTACAGCTGTGTCATAGATATCAAGGTCTAAAGCAACTAATTGGCAACCTTACAGGTCAAAACAAATCTTACAGGTCATGTTCACACTGACTCCTTTCATATAGAAAAACACTGCCTGAAGCACATTTTGGTCTAACATGGAAGATGGACAAGTAAAATGTTGCCATAGCAACTGCTTTTAGAGGCTTTCTGTCAATGGCGGCACCTAGCAGATTTCACATAATCATCCAATTTTGTCTCGAGCTCTGGTGGTGCAGCTACTGAAGTGGGTGCCATGCAGAAACATGAGTCCTGGAAACCTGGGTTTCATCCTCGCCTCGTGTCAAGAACAGACATGTCCATCTGGCTTCCTCCTCTCAAATCATACACAAGGATTACCTTAGGTGGCATAGTGTTTTGGACTCCCGCTCTGTCCAGAGTGTATTTGTATCTGCAAGTCTCCTCACTTGCATGTATTTGGATTGTGGAAGGAAACCGAAGCTCCCAGAGGAAACCCTCACGAACATGTGCTGTTGGAGTGCATTATCACCGTTCTAGGTTGTGCCAGAACCACCACAACCTCGCAGGCAGCAAAGCAGCTCACAATCGGTGTGTTAAAAAACCTAGGCAACTGTCTACCTAAGCATCATTTAACGTCTTCCTTTGTCCTATTCAGCGTAAAATCGGATGCTCACTCATTCAGGAAGGGCATGAAAGAAAAAACATGCCAGCCGATGCAGCGTGACAAACATGTTTTCACATGCTAATAAATTATTTTTTATGTTTATTGTGAATAAAGGTGAAGAAGTCTTTGTAATTACAGGTTTGGGCTCGTAAGTGAAATTTAACCACTTTCAGTAGATATTTTTCGAGGTGCCAGCTCGTCCCTGCTCACCCCATTGTTTTAAATGGCACAGTGCTAATGCTAATGAAAAGCGATGCAATCGCGAGTTAGAAAAAAGCAATGGAGCGAGGCAGCTCCCTTTGTTTTCGAACACACCCTATGTCCCCATTATCCAGCCTCTTCCCCTTTGTCCTCCCATGGCTCATCTTTAATATTTATGTGACACCTCCCTGTTTTCAAGAGCACATACATTGGGTGATATTTTTACTAAAAATATTAAACAGACTACAAAAAATATACTATGAACAGGATAATCAAAGTCATTATCAAGCAAACTTACCAAAAGCCATTATTGTCCCACCTGAAATGAGAATCAGATGGGGATCATTGGAAACTGACCAAACATTAGACATAGGCCTTACACAACTAAGCATTTAGACATGGGCATGGCATCTAAACTCTGAGAGCACAGGTCGGCTCAATTCATGACACTGTTGGTGTATCATCTCATGAGTGTATATCCATGTCCTTTCACTTTGTTTTCTGAAAACTTTTTACTTTATTTTTGATTACTCTGGAGAGTAGAGGCTTGGGTTTAACAGGGCTTTTGCAGCCTGCTGCTTTACTGTCCACATAAACTGTACACAATAACTGCTTTCCATCACAGGGCTTAATTAGAGACGAGGATTGGGTTCGTTGGATAGGCCTCTCGGGGTAGCTTTAGCTCCTGTGGGAGCACTATGTTACCCTGGGCTCAGCTTTTTAAATGCTGAGCGCATTTAAGTGTAGCAGTCTAATTGCTTCAGTGATTGTCAATTGGAATAGACTAACAAATATAAAGTCTCACACATGCAAGTGGCTGGAGCCAAGTTTGACATTGGAGGAACTCCCAGAGAAATCAGTTTGGAGTATTTAAGCCTATAGAGTTTATCAAGTAAGAATTCATTAGGCCGATCTGTTGCTGTTTACAGTTTATCAGGACAACACAAACCTCATGGAAGACTAGAAGAACACATGCTATCCTGTCATTAACATGTTCTTAACATAGCTGTTTTGGAAATTGTTCACTATCCAAATATGATCTGGTCACAAGGCAGCCATGGAGGTGGTTAGAGAACTTGGCTTGCGATTAGAAGGTTGACGGTTCGATTCCCAGATCTGACAGGTCATGACTGAAGTGCCCTTGAGCAAGGCTTGGGCTGCCCAATTGTCTGCCCCCTAGTGTTCACTAGTGTGTATGTGTGTGTCACGGCATGGATCGGGTTAAAATGTGGAGGACAATTTCACTGCACAGTGATGAAAAGAGTATTCTTAATCGAAATAAAAAATAAAATATGTGAGCCAAAAAATGTATCCTTGTCATGGAATAGAAACACTTTAAGCTTACAAGTACCACTCATCTGTCTTATGTTCATGGCCAAGTTCCTCCATAATAGAACAAAAATCATCGAACATGTTCAGAGTAGAAAAATAAATCCTGGAAATCAGGATCTGTCTATCTGTTTATCTATCCACCTGTCTGACTATCTATAATCTTTTTGTCTGTCTATCTATCTATTTGTATGTCTGTCTGTCTGTCCATCCATCTGCCTTTCTATCCGTCTATCTGTCTCACCATGTAACTGTGCCAACTTAACAGTGAAGCTGATCTTCTCAAGCTGCAGCGCTCCCTGCTTACTGCCTGCCAGCTGCAATAGTTAAAGATTATTCAGCTCCTGTATGAAAGCCCTTTACCAGCCTGTAACTGCCATAATACTTTAGCCCCTGTACTTTACATAAGCCTTGGATGGTCCCTGTGCAGAGCTCATTTAATGACTACTAGATAATGTTAGCCTAAAGGCTATCAAAGGCGAATCAATCTCCTTGCTTTGTGGTCTATATAGGGCATGCAGTGGAAAAGCATATAATTAAATTTGAATAAACTCCATGCTAGTACTAAATGTTCAACATAATAAATTATTTTAGTTTATTTTTTAAACATTTATCATCGTAAAATACAAACATCTATAGGTTTAATATTTATTTAATCATCCCACTTTATCCCAGGTTCAATCCATTCCTAACACACAATTACTCATTCACTTGCTCACTTACACCCAGAGGGAATTTAATATGTCAAATACCTCTTCCCCCACCACTCCAAAAAGTATCTTCCCAATCTTAGTTTCTTTAATATTAAACCAGTCAGTGATTGATTCATTGAGGAGAGTCTCAGAAAAGGATCATGCTTTGGTATGAACTGGAACATCAACTAAGGATTTCTTAACTAAGATGAGTATCCCACCATACAAATGATAAATACTCTTTTGACTGTTGGGGCAGACATTCCCAAAAACTTACTAAAATACTAATAAAATATTATAATATTACATTTTTTTATGTAAATGTTACAATTAAGTTAAGTTTATTAAATTATTATTATTATTATTATTATTATTATTATTATTATTATTATTATTAATTACTACTACTACTACTACTACTACCACAGTAGCAGTAATCAAAAAATAATATATTTTATTATATTATTAAAAATAATAATAATGTTAAATATATAATTTCATATTAAAATATTACTAGCAATAATAATAATAATAATAATAATAATAATAATAATAATAATAATAATAATAATAATAATAATAATAATAAAAACACAGTGTTAAATAATTTTGATGTGATTTATTAATCTGCTGGCTCATCTAAAGACCAAAACAGGTTCTCTGACATGTCCTTTTAGAATGTTCGAATCTCAGCTTTGCTAGGCATGTCTGTTGGCTTAATCATGCTAAAACTGCCACACACATGCAAGCATTCACAGTGAACTGTGACATGATGATTGCAAACAATGAAACACATCTACACTAGCAATTGTTTACTTTGCACTTTTTGTAAGCCACTGCATTCAATAAGCCCATATGGTTATAGACTCATAAATCTCACCGAGTAGTTCATGCAGTGGTGTCTTCTGATATTGCTTAGTTCCACAGTCACCTCTCTCCCTGTACACTGCCATTACTTATTCAAAGTGTTTAGTGGGGGCCTGAGTGTCTGTGGCAGCGCTTGCAGGACCAGATCTATTGAACTGTTCTGTAATGGATGTAATACATCAATGCACTTGAGCTCAGCTGCTTTAATTAGGCATTCCTGGTCATTTTGTCGATGCTTCTTCCCCCAGTCCTCCCCTCTTCCTCTTTTTTGTCACACTTAGGACTGTGATAATACATAGTGTGGTGCAGCTTAAAGAGGAATCAGCAGATCTGTGTAATGGTCCAGAGCTTGAAAGAACGGTAGGTGATGATACCTGCTGGATCACAGTCATACAGAAGAGCGCATTAAGTAACTGAACGCTCGTATTTCATATGAAATTCTACAGTACAGAGTGGTGTTTCTTCTTAAAGAGGTCCACAACGAGGCCATGTTGTGGAGAATCCCTCCTCTTCAGGACAAAGCTCACAATGTGCATATTTAAATTGAATCCTAACACAACGCCAATGAAAAATCTAACCCTAATCCTAAAACATCAAAACATATTGACATTGCTGGATGTCTTGCAACAAGAATGAAGACAGAAGGGGCCAGCTGAGACCAAAAACTGGATTTCTGACATATTTTAATGTTTGCATCTTAGCTTTGCTAGGCTGGTCTGTTGGGTTAGCAAAGGGGATTTCTCATAACTGATGCAATTACGACCACTGGAGGCTGATCAATAGGGGTTAGAGCAGGATTCTCAGTGTGCTAGACAAAACCCCAAATAGGGAGGTTTTATGTAGGTGAAAATATCCCATATGTCCTATTTACATTGAATCTATTGTTATTATAATTATTATTATCATTACTGCATATGTAGAGGGAGTGTATATTAGTCATTGCTTACCTTGGTCAGGAAAGGAAGTTAGGGGCATTAATGAGGAAGAGTTATTCAGTCGGGTAAATGGATGTGACTAGATCTGGAGAACAATAGGGGAATACTAAGATATATATATATATATTTACATTTTTGTTATTTGTAATCACTTTTGTTTGTTTTGTTGATATCTACACTGTAAATTGTCTTGGTAAAGTCATAGGCCCTATACAAGTGAAATCATAATTAATATTACTAGATCTGGAGATAACAGCATACTAGGGTAGCTCAGTGGCTAAGTGGGTAGCACTGCTGCCTCAAAGCAAAGAGGTAATGGTCCTGGGTTCGATTTTCCTTTCCATGTGGCATTTGCATGTTCTTCTTTGTGTTCATGTGGGTTTCGTGTATGAGCTCTGGTCTCCTCCCACAATCTGAAAACTTTCTTTCAGGTTAATTGTAGACACTCAATTGTCTTGTTGGTACCTAGTCACTCAAATGCACAAACCAGTGCATTGTGGTGCTGGTCCCAAGCCCGGATAAATAGGGAGGACTGAGTCAAGAAGGGCATCTGGCATTAAATCTATGCCAAATCAATAATGTAAATCACGATCTGCCATGGCAGGATCATTTTTACAAGTGAGGTTATTTCTTCACTTTGTTTCCCAGTGAGAACACCCAGTCCGCATTTTAACCCAGTCCATGAAGTGAAACACACATATACACACTAGTGATCACACATGCCTGGAGCGGTAGGCAGCTAGCCATGGAGCCCGGGTAGCAGTTAGTTCAGTCACGGCCTGTCGGCTCTGGAAATTGAACCGGCAACCTTCTGATCACAAGCCCAGTTCTCTAACGACCAGGCCAAGGCTGCCTCTTGGTTCGTGGTCATGCTTGATTTTCTGTAATTTGTGCCCATAAGAGTGTATTAGTGATAATATCATAATTACACTGCAGCACATAGTACCAAAAGTTTGTTTTTTACTCCTAGAAAGAAAGAAAGAAAAAACTGGGTAGTTTTAGAAAAAGGATGGGGCAAGCCACCTGTGTGATCGAATCTGTTTCCATGCCAGCAACATGATCAAATGAGAAAAAAGAGATGGAGAAATAAAAGCAATTGTTACAAGATTAATCACGTCCGACATGCAGTTGTTTTAATACTAACAAATAGTAATAACCTGCTTAATTTGCATACAAATTACAGCGATAATTGATTGGTAGGCTTTATTTTCAAGCATGTAGGAAGGTACAGAAGTTCACACTTTGTGTGTGCGTGTGTGTGAGTGCGTCCACAAGCAATTTGAAAATTATTTATTAGTGTAGTGGCTTTGTTTAGCCATTAAGTATTAGCAAGACCTCTATTTAAAGTCCTTATTAGAGAAAATCAATTTTACATTGCCAATCTCACAATCATTAAAGCAGCAAAAGCACCAGATATGATTGATTAAAAGTTCCATGTAGTACTGATAAACTGTCATGACATACACAAACAGGAAATATAGAAAAACAGATTAAAATGACAACTGACAAACATAAACGCTCATAAAGTTCATTCTATCAAATGTTAGCTGTCACAAAGACGACTTTCATCAGTTCTGGTGACAAGCTGATTTACCGCCGGAGCTAGTTTCAATTTTTGGTTGATATTAGATTGTGTACAGTTTCTTCAGAGACTTATTATAGAATTTCATGTCTGTCTGCACCCCCCTACTCCATTTATCAATTGAAAGTGACCCCATAGAACCCCCATTGGCCAGTGTTTGTAGATGCAGCATCCCCTTTTACTCCTGACTTCAGCACATACAATTTACTCAGTTATATGCTTCCTCTCCACTGATGCTCATCCCTGCCCTGATTGAGGAATGCGATATTGACAAATTCCCCCTCCGGCAAGTGTCCAGAATCCACCTGCATTTTCCTATCTGAACAAAGTGCGATCATTTGCGGATCAGCTTTGTGCACCGAGAGTTATCCTGTATGAACAGCAGCCAATCATTGTTTGTGTATCTGCTCAGCCTAGCCGGTTGGCAGACCTGAGTTTTGAATCAACATGCTCAAAATGTCAGCTTGGTATTAGGGGTCATCCATCACGTTCGGAGATCACAAACCTCTACCTGAGCCACATTTCCATCAAGGCTCAGTAAGGCAAGTGCCCACACATGGCTATTTAAGCCCGGCCCGGCAGGGTGTCTACTAGTAGGGACAGCGGGTAATGGCTGGGTCTGTTTAGATGGCTCATTCAGCTACGGATCAGGAGGTCCGAAGGTAAATGGGTTAGGGTCACATAGGAGTCTGCAACGCGGTGAACGCCCACCCGGAGCGCCTGCACCTACAGCATCATCAAAGCCTCGCCAGGATTCCCTGTGAGCCGCCCAGCGCTCCAGCACTGATGGTAGACGTACACTTGACCTGAGCTGAGTGGGAACATTTATTTGTTTTGTTAATCTGTTCTCTTTCTTTTTCTCTGCAGACCTATTCGTTTGCCGCGGATCAAGCAGCAAGCCTCGGGGGGTGAGTGCATTCCGCACTCATCCATCACACCTTCGCCAGCTCGATCCCGGCACTTTACGTTACAATTTTGTTTCTGTTTGTTTCATTTCATTTATCAGTTATTTTTGTGGCATTGTTTATTTAATAAATTATTTTTGAGTTTAAAACCTTTCCACATATCTGTGTTCCACCTCTTCCCACATAACACTTTGGTGTGCTAGCCTTTTACGACCATGAGACCCTGGTTTTTAAATCACTGTTTAAACTTACCGACATGAATAATTGGCATTACCAGTGCATGTAGGCCTCTACATGAGAGGGGCGAGATAAATAGTATTTTTATTATATTAGATATTAGATACCATAATTGTTTAGTCTTTAGTATAAAGCTTCGAAATTGGAATAATAATAATAATAATAATAATAATAATAATATGGTATGTATTTACAATATTTTCAAGCAAAATACTTTAAAACATTGACATATTAAAATAGAATTATACTAGTATATTTTGAACTTGGCCAGTCATTGGATTTTCATTGTACTTATTCAAAATAAGTCAAATGTTTTGCCAAATCTATTACGAAGTGAACAGCTTTAGAACGTCGTCTTATTGCCACCAGTAATATTAGCCAGAACACTTGTGCCAAATTATGAATCACATTCTCACCTTGGGATGGGGAAATAGAGGCATTTAAAAATGGTACACACATAAACAGAGTCATTCACTGGGTAAAAGAATTAATTGAGAGAAATTTGGAAGAAGCACTGCCAATCCCACTGTGACTGTGAGATCAGGCCTGGCAGCAGATGGTGTGATGCTAAAATAAAACACAAGGTTTTTTTTATTTCTTTATTTCCTAACTGTGAAACCA
>JAYDZG010000016.1:15689604-15708475 GCA_034509265.1 Microcambeva bendego | reverse complement strand
TGAATAGAAAATGTCCCTGCTGCATTTGATACATACATCCCAAGATGGTGAACAAATTTGTAAGTGAATATTTACCTACCTTTTGTAAAAAAAAAAAAAAACCTGACTTTAAGCTTTGTAGAAATTCTAATTCCAAACTCTTGGCATCCTTCACCCCTATAGGAAGGCTTTTTATAAAATTTTGGAAGCTGTCCTGGGCATTTCATACCTAATCAATCAAAAGAGCCTTTGTGAGTCTGGCCTACAGTTGAAAGTGGAATAAAATACCATATTTTGAATATTTACGTTTAGAATCCATTAAAGCCTTTTTTAGAAGATACATAACTTTCTGATTCACAATAAGGTTTTCACCAGAACAAACAGCAAACGGGTGCAAGTTCATTCCAAACCCACACACACTCCCACCTCATCAAACAGAAGGCAAACAGTGGGGACACTACGGGAAGAAATATTAACACAGAGCTCTTCAAGGGCACCTTTTGGTCCTTGGAGTGGATTGATAGAAGCCTTGTGAGGGACTGTGATAGAACCGAAGTGAGCCATGATTCATCCTGAAAGCGCACACACTCTGATCGGTTCGGCACTCGGCATCCAACGTTCCTGTCATGCCAGGAAAAATACAGCCCGTAGAGAACACTGTAATTATTGTCTTTACTCCCATGGGCTTTGGTGATAATCAAACTATGAAACAGATTTTCCACTTACAATTGCCTCAGCAAGGACATCGATTAAACAATTCAGCCTGGTAGCAAGGCCAAACAATGTGCATTGTTTTCAAAAATGAGAAAAATAGAAAGAGAGAGAATACCACAAGTAACAGGAATTACATGAAAGTTTGTGTCATTAATGATGGGGACATGATGCTCTGCTCACCTATCTCATCATCGGCTCTGAAAGCAGATATGGATCACACACATTAATGACTTAATGTGACGTCCTGGGGCTTGATGTGCACCCTTTCAAATTCTTAACGAGACATCAAATCATATCTGTAGTCTTGTATGTCAAGTAAATCCTGATTTATTTAGCCTGGAAATGTATTCTAAAAGGACAGGAACACAACTGATTGATTTACCTGGTATAAATATAAATTATTTGCTTTGAGGTTAAACTAAATTCCACATGGTGGCATTTCTTTAATGTGTCTTTTTGCCTAATAAATTATTTTAAATTAGTTTTAACCTTATATTTCAATTTATACCTTGGGCTGGTATTGTGTCACGTTTATAATTGTAATGATGCACAAAAAGGCTCACAATACAATTCCTCCACAATAGACAATGTAAATGCTAAGGCTAACAAGGTGCTAAGAATAACAAAAGCAATGCAAAGCATGGGCTAAACTAACATGCTTAATGCTAAAATAAAATCCAATGATATGCTAACAGCTAAACCCTGAATAATTAAGAAAACTGTTTACAGGCGTTATCGAATATATATAGTGTATAAAATGTTATAGAGCCAGGAATATGATAATCTTTCAAACATTTAAATAAAGAAACTTTCTAAAAAGAAATTAAATAATAGAGCACAGTGAAAGTCAGTGCCACCGCTGAAGGGTTTTCACAATTATTACTGAAGTGTGTTGGATTTTCAGTCTAACATCAGTTCATGACCTCACAGTCCTCGATAGCATCCATGATTGGATACAGGTTCCTACATATATACTCCAAGATTTAGTGAGGAGTCTTTCCAGAACAACACAGGCTCTCCCGACCCTCGCCTGTGCCCATGGTTAGGGAAATCGAAGGTCTGGTGTGTTTAGATTTTCTCATGCTGTTCAACGGTGTACTTTATTATTTATGTGTAATTTTCTGTACTTTTGTGCCACCTTGTGGCTGTGCAAAACCTCAACTCGCCTATTCAAAGATGTGAGTTCTGCCCACACGTTAGCAAATACAGTATGAAGGCTTATTCCTATTCCTTATGATCTGTGTGTGAATGCCAATGTAACATTTGATGAATAATATTTATTATGACTAATCTCGTGAGCACATTGCTGTTTAAGGAAGTCCGGTTTTGTGAACGTGTGGAAGGTACAAATATGGATATGAATCCATCCTTGCAGTCTTTCCAGGGGCAGATGAGATCCTCCAGCAAGACAATGAGAAATGTCACTTGGCTAGATATATCTCATATTGGTTGAAAGACTTCCAAGTACTACCCTGGTATCCTGATTCCCCAGACTTAAACCGAGACGAGTGTCTGTGTGAGGACCTGGATGGTTGTTGTTTGTTCTATGTATCCTCCCCTATTCCCCCTAAGGCAGCTGTGGGATGCACTGTAGTTAGCATTGCTCCAGAAACCAGTTACAACCTACCAGGATTTAACTGAGTGACTTTCAGCCCATCTAGCTGCTGCACAGTGGTTACTCTAGATATTAGCTGTTGGCTAGCCTCTTACAGAATGAGAGAGCTATGTTTCTTAACATCTTGCTTATGGCACAATACCTGGCAGTTCCATAGTGTTTTCTCACTTCCTCACCAGATTTCATTGTCTTCACACACACACACACACACACACACACACACACACACACACACACACACAATGTACTCATTGATAGTCAGGATGTCTTCTCAGGCAGATGTGTGCTGTATATCAAGCATTTATTGATCTTCTTTCTTCTCCGCTGCTCTTTTCTAAATAATAGAAAAAATATATACAATATATAAAAACAGAATGAACAATATACAGTGCATCTGGAAAGTATTCTGGCACTTCACTTTTCCCACATTTTATTATGTTACAGCCTTATTCCAAAATGGATTTTTCTCAAAATTCTACACACCATACCCCATACTGACAAATTGAAAAGAATGTTTGAATTGTTGCAAATTTATTTTAAATCAAATCAAATGTAAATAAGTATTTACAGTGTTTGCTCAAAACTTTCTTGAAGCATATTTTGCAGCAATTACAGCCTCAATTCTTTTTGAGTATGATGCTACAAGCTTGACTACATATTTCTGGGCAGTTTCTCCCATTCTTATTTGCAGACCTCCCAAGCTCCATCAGGATGGATGGAGAGCCTCGGTACAAAGCCATTTTCAGATTTCTCCAGAGATCAATCAGGTTCAAGTTTGGGCTCTGACTTGGTCAATCAAGAACATTCACAGAGTTGTCCCGAATTCACTCCTTTGTTTTCTTGGCTGTGTGCTTTGGGTCGTTGTCCTGTTGGAAGGGGAACCTTTGCCCAAGTCTGACGTCCAGAGCGCTCTGGTTTTCTTCAAGGATGGTTGGTTGTCACGGGTAATGTCTCTGAACATTACATGCTACATTCATCTTTACTTTGACCCTGACTAGTCTCCCTGTTGCTAAAAAACCTAAGCATGATACTCCCACCACCATGCTTCACTGTAGGGATGGTACTGGCCAGCTGATGAGCCGTGCCTGGTTTCCTCCAGACATGACACTTAAGTTTTTGTTTCATCAGAGCAGAAATTTTTGTTTCTAATTTAAAAAAAATTTAGGACCCTTTTGGCAAATTCCAAGCGGGCTGTCTTTGGCTTTTACAGAGGCGTGACTTCCACCTGTATCCAACACTGCAGAAATGTTTCTGTACCTTTCCCCAGATCTGTTCCACGATACATTCCTGTCTCGGAAGTCTACAGACAATTCCTTGGACTTCATGGCATGGTTTGTGCTCTGATATGTGCGGTCAATTTTGGGACCTTGTGTGCGACACATCATGTCCAATCAACTGGATTTGCCACAGGTGGACTCCAATCAAATGTCAAAACAACTGAAGGATGATCAGTGGAAACAGGATGCACCTGAGCTCAATTTTGAGTGTGAAGGAAAATGCTGTGAATGCTTACGTAAATGTGGGGTTTTATTTTTACTAAATTTGCAAAAAATTAACAAACAATCTTAATTTTCTCATTTTCTAATGGGCCTAGTAGAACTAATATATCTTATTAACCTCACTGCATGTATTTGTAGTCAGAAGAAACCCACACAAAACATGCAAACTCCACACAGAAAGGACCAGGATCACTCCACCCTGGAATTAAACAAATTATTGGGATAAGTGACTAAGCTTACTAGATTTCATACATATAACCACATTCTGTCAGCTTGAAATGGAAAGCTGAAAAAAATGTTTGTCCTTAACCGCACTGAACCCCTTTGTAATAAATAAAACCACTGTCTGCGAGTCAGAATTTGTCTCAGACATGAATGGGTGATTGAATTTAGCCATCCACAGTGTGGCACTGTCACTGGGAATACAACATGTTTGATGTGTTGGTATCTGTATGCTAAATCTTCCCCCCAGAATTTGAGGCTCATGGACTGCTTGGACTCCACAGATGCCATAATTTTGAGGAATAATATATTTAGTCGCCACCACGCTGCAAGCAACTTTGATAAATGGTACGAGTCGAAGTGTTATCAGAAGAGCACATGGGCGAAGGTGTGGAGGGCTAGATAGAGAGAGGAAAACAGAAGGAGTGAGGGTGGAGATTAGCAAAAAGGGATGCTGGCAATGGAGAACTGCAGCAAACACTTTCGCGCCATCATCCAATCTGTTTGGGGAGATGACGGCTTCAGATCTGCACAGGTGTCTTTGCTTTCCTTTTATTATCTCTACCGTGCATGAATTTGATTTATATAAAATCTCATAAAAACCCTTCCTAGTATTCATTCTCAAATGTTACTCTTTTTCTCTCGATTTCCCCTTTTATTATCTGAATGCTGTAGAGACCGAATAGAAAATGTTGTCAAAAGCAGACAAACAGCCTGATGGCCCCTTGGCAAAGGGAAAAATAAAATGCAATTTTCCCAGTAAAGCTTTGACTCGGAGCGTGCTGCAGAGCAAATAAACAGGTGAACTGGAAATAGCGTCTTATTAATTTACAGCCACTTTATAGACACTCGAATCCTCCCTCATTCTCAAATATACATGAGTACAAGCACTGGTTTATAAATAAGTAACATCTGTACACCTTATTCATGTAATTATCCAATTAGCCATTCATGTGGCAGCACTTACTTGCTTAGAGCCATACAAATGTGAATCAGAAGCAATGAGCGGATTTGTAGATGGGTTTGATCCTGGTTATGTTCACTTACTCTGATAACACTTTAGAACCCTGATAAGCAAGAAAGAATCTAAGAATCATTGACTAAAACAGTTAAAATGTTCAAGCCTCAATCTAACAAGTTGTTCTCAGAGATCATTTTTAATAATTCTAAATTAAAATCTAAAATAATTAATTCATCTGACATTGCATATAAATTTTGTTTTGTAGCATATTAAATAAATCTGGTTATTTATTATTCACATTTTAGCATACAACATTTTTAACCCAAAACTCCCCAAAACCTTTTTATCCTCACTAAAATAAAAAAGTAAAGGTCAAAGGTTGAGTGTTCAGTAATGGCTTCATATACTTTTTACTGCCTTTAAATGTGTTATCTCCACTGAGGCCTGATTGAGGTCTTATTAAAAAGAACAACGCTAACTCACCTCCGACATGTGACAGCATCCATATGCATTTAGTCACCTACACTAGATGAGTACACACAGTATGTGAATCAGCTCTACGTAGGAGAGACACACCCCACTCAAACGTCCCACAATCATCCAGCTGAGTCTCCGTCCGGCTTAATAACCCACCCTACATGAGCAACAGCAAAATTGTTGTTCATGTAGTTGCTCAGCCCAGCCAGCTGACAGAGCTGAGATTCGAAACGATGTATTCGAGTTCCAAGCTCTGGTGTGCAAGCGTAACACCAGTGAGACAGGTTGAATGAAAAAGATACATTTCAGTTTGGCAGAGTTTGGAAAAATTGGGGGAGGGTAAAGTAATACTTGTTTTACAACTTTCCACAGGTAATATATGTGGATTAAAAGGTTCAGAAATTTATGAGTAAGCTCGGATTGTTTACCACCTTGTAAAAAAAAATGAGTTCCAACAACCAACCCCGAAAGCATTAGCAATTAATAAAGGTACAACTTAAGGAAAATTTGAAAATTCTTAAAGCCAGTAAAAAGTAATAAGCCTAAACATCCTGTATTCCTTTGTCTGATAAAGATTGATTATCTACATCAGCCATAAACATGTTAAATGAGCAAGAAGTTATACGTTGTTTTTACAGTAAGGTTGATGTCTTAGTCATAAATTGTGTAGACTCCTCCACAGCCATTAAGAGGAAGCTCATATACATAATCGTGTCCGGGAGGAACCGTTTCATTTAAACCTAATCACTCATTAAAGCTTGCCCAGGTTTTAGTTGAAGTACATTTAGACTGTAATCTGTGATCATTAACAATTATGGGTTTATATACAAATGATCTTTTATTTAGAAGTCCCAACTTCAGTTATGCCAGGTTCACACTGCAGGACTTTGGGAGCTGTCAGGCTGCTTTAGAGGTAACACTACACTACTGGATCTCTTGCAATCTGTGATGTTTTAAGTCGTTGTGTTTTTTTTACTCTACACGGCTGATTGGAGATAGGGGGTACACACTTCCATCTATCATCAGGAGGGATCACAGAAGAGTCAAAACCAAGAGAAGATTGGGCTATGAGACCAGTAGGGATTGTCTTTTCTGATGTTTGGTTTTGTGTGGACGATAAGGTCACAAATACTGTAAAGCTTGTGTATGCTAATGTATTCCAATTGAAACTATATTATGCAGCTGTCCCACATTTTAACAACTCCTCCCCCGGGTTTTCATATCCGGTTTCTTGCGTCATTGGCTATCACTCAACCCTGGTCCAGCATGCTAGACATGATCTTGATTCTGTTGGCAAGCAAAAAAAAACACATTTTAGTGCTTCACCATGGTTGATATTATAGTTCCTCTGCTCATTTTTCATCCCTCACGTGTCATGGTGAGATGAGAGCAAATAAAAGAGGGAAGTTGAAAAGACCCCTGGGAAGTGAGAAGAACTCAAGTGTATGGGGATAAAAGAAAGTCATATTGTTTCTTTGAATTCATTTTGAGAGAGCAGCCACCCTGTCTTGCTAACAGATTTTCTTGTTTTTACCGGGTTTAGGCACTAATTGATAAGGCACTTTAGTAACTCATTAACACATAACATCTAAAAACATATTTTAAAGCTGCTTATTTCTTACCAATACTTGACTTTTAAGTCATTATAAATGAAGCTTTAAACAGCACTGTAGTTACAGATGTCCAATAACTGATCAAACGCACAAAGTAAACATACAAAACAGCATCTCATCATTCAATATAACAGAAATCATCTTGCTGGAATGAGGAATTGTATTACCTGTACTGCTGAAAAAAAGGTGGAAGCCAAAATGTTACAATTTTAAGGAATATTGAATTTGCCACAACAGTGTTGCTCCACACTGGAAATACATACACCGTAAAGTACAGGTAAAGTGAGGTAGGTAGGTATGTATGTAGGTAGGTAGGTAGGTAGGTAGGTAGGTAGGTAGGTTGATAGGTTGGTATGTTGGTTGATAAATAGTTATTTAGCACACCTATTAAAGATTCCTCTCCTCACTGCTACAACTTTGACTTCTATTGTCATGTCGAAGTATTTGCAAAAATAGCAAAGAAAAACAAAGGGCATCATAATGATAACTAAATAACTAAGGCCCATTACTGTTGATCACCAGCCACACAAACAAACAAATGAAAAGTATAATTGGTAAATGAACATGAAGTACTTTGGGGAGTACAACCCAAATACTCAGCATAGTAACCAGACCGAGGGTAGCAGCAAAACAACCATGAATCCACCCATGAACCAAACTCTGAACTGGATTATGCCTGTGGCTAGTACAACACTGCAACTAGGGTAGATGGCAGGGTTAGTCCGGAGATCCCAGAAAACAAAAGTTTGAAAATGCTTTCTATGCCCCGAGATGTAGGGAGGAACTTTTAACGAAGCACAGGAAATACTTTTAAGTGTAGCTGAGAGAATATGACACTGAGTGGTATGTTATAATGTCTGGTCGCCTGAGCACATAGGGATATTGGATATATCCAAACTGAATGGCACTTAAAAGGCACACTCAGCACTGCCATCCGGCCGGGTGCCTGCATGCACAATGATTGGCTGCTATTCAAACAGGGTGGAGAAAAAAGACGGACATTGATTCCTCATAACCGAGCGAACTATTACGTCTGCTGGCTGACTGATAATGTCAGCACAAAATTAAGGGATAATGTGATTAGGGTTTGGACCACTGTGTACAAAGCTGATCACCTTATGAACTTCCTCATGCAGGTGAAAACATGCAGTTGAGTACAGTGTCGGAGGGGATATGTGACAGTCTTGCTCTCCTCAATAAGGACGGTCTCCGCTTCAATTTAATTTGTTAAGGGAGAAAAAGTGGAAAACATTTATTTAAAGGATATATTCAGCCTGAGACTAAGCAACGTACATGGGAAAATAAATAAAAACTTTAATAACTTAAATTGTATAAATTCTGAGACATGAGCCAAGGTGCTAGCACAAGGATTTTGAACTCAAAACTCACCGGTTGGCTAGTCACCACTCAAGCCTCTAGGATGCACAAACCAGTGCATTGTCCTGCCCGGATAAATAGGAGGGTTATGTCAGGAGGACCATATGGCATGAAGACCATGCAAAATCAAATAAATGGTTCATGGGGGAGAAGCCCAAATGACTCCCATGATTTCCAGGACATGGTTTTGATTACATTTTTTACACACCTGTCCAGTGTTTTAAGTGGCTAAAACAAGCACTGTCATAATTAGTCAAAGTCCAGAGGCCTTGAAAATCCTCCAAGGTTTAGTGAGGTTATAACAGAACATTTTCCCTAAGTTTAATTATCATCTCCTGTATATGGCCAAGAGCACGGGCCACCAGCTAGAGACTAATAAACAGCCCTGCTCTGATTGAAGACATTAAGCATTGCACAGACGGCCTTGGGA
The DNA here is from genome assembly GCA_034509265.1 of Microcambeva bendego. Taxonomy (NCBI): domain Eukaryota; kingdom Metazoa; phylum Chordata; class Actinopteri; order Siluriformes; family Trichomycteridae; genus Microcambeva; species Microcambeva bendego. The sequence goes on along the minus strand of JAYDZG010000016.1, from coordinate 15,699,588 downwards.
ACCAGGTACCAGCAGAGAGAGAGAGAGAGAAATAGAGGAAGAGTTATTGAAGTATTTCAGCGTTTACCATTAAGCTGAGGGAAGCTGGGTAAAATGACAAATGAGTAAAGAAACTGTGTGTGTGTGTGTGTGTGTGTGTCAGAGAGAGAGAGAGAGAGAGAGAGAGAGAGATACAGTGAGAGAGAGAACAGTGCTTCTTCATGCTCAGTAAATAAATAAGCCGGGGCTGCTGTCAGCATTGTGTGTATTTATCACTATAATGGCTACCTTGGGGATGGTTAAATGTTCCAAGCAAACATCAAGGTCATTTTGTCGGCTTAATAACGTAATGAACTTTTGCAAATGCCTGATTTGTGTGTGTCTTAATGTGGTGAAAATGACAGCAACATCAAGCTGGGTTCGCCGCAGTGAGAGGCTCTCGGTCTAGCAAATAAGGTTAATGTACTTTGTTGGATCGTTTGCCCTGCATGCATTAAATGCCCTTTGATGAATATCGTTGTGCAATATACTGTGCAAATGCTCCTCTGCAGTTGTTTTCTTTGTCTTAGATTAAGCTTTTCTGCACATGAATCGGTTGTGGTGTTAGTGATGTTTTAAGGCTCATGAATTCTCCTGATCTTTAAGCTCATTCGTTTTTTTCTGAACTAGATTGTTTCTTCTTATATTGTGTATATATGTGTTCTGCAACACTCTTTTCTGTGGCTCCAGTTAGGGTTAGCCACAGCAACACCCATGGTCTGGATGATTGATTTGCCATGGTTTTTACTCCAGATGAACTTCCTGACACAACTGTGATTGGGACCGGCTCTGGTTTTGAACCAGACTCTTGGTGTGTGTCTGCTATTGGAAAATTATGCTACTCCACCAGGACGTGACAATATTTCACTGCAATTACATCGAAAGAAAATTCCATATTCTATATTTCTAGAGCTTAGCTATGACTTTTAGAGAATGTTGAAACTTGTGTATGTGTGGAATATGGTTCTGTATGAAATGAGACAAAACATCTGGAGGGGGGAAAAAGTGACTTCCTTAATTTAAGCCTTCAGTTTCCAACACAAATTAAATAGGCAGGTATGAAGGATTTAACTGTTTGGATTTTTATTTGTATACATATTTGAGAAATTAGAGAACCTAAAGTAAATGTAGAACTGTGTACTTCTTAAGTTTTTCAGGACCCATGTGAGGTTGTAGTGGGCTTTTTCCCACTGTGATAATCTTCAAAGAATTGAGGAATACATGTCATTTTAGAGGGAAAGGATAAATTGCTCAACTGTCCAACACACAGTTAAGATGGATAAACATTTTATTTAATTCTGCCAACTCCACCAGACGTCAAGTCTGTCATGTTTAAATCTGACTGAGCTGATGTTTAAGCTGAGCACCTAAATACTGTTTATATGTAGCATATACCAAGCTAGTTAGTTATGCCTGACACCCCATCCACACTGGGACTTGGACTCCCATAGAGGCATCCACGTCTAAGCCTATCTATGCCTATCAGTTGTTAGTAAAATATTCAGAAATGCTGAACATTGACTATCTTTGCTTAATATTAAAAGTGAATAAACAAAATTATGAGTCTGATTTTACTACATGCTTCCAAACAAGTGTTTGATGCGAATGTTCTGTCCAAAGCCTTATTCCTGAGCCTAACATATTTTAGCCTGCTCAGCTGTGACCATACCTGGCCACATTTTAGTATAATCATGGCATCCGAGGGAGTAGCAGATATCCATGTTAACAAGATACAGAGATTGCCGCTCGACAGAGCCAGGTCGGAAACAAGAGGAGCTCTGATTCAGCCACCCTAGCATCTCAATGTTGCATACACGGCATGTTAAAGCTGCCTGTGAAGGATAGGTAAGGAGGTGAGGCTGAAAGGAATCAGAATGAGCTGGCATGACTAGTAAGCTAATAAGGAGAGAACTGCAGGGATCTTATCCCTCTTAGTGCTGGTGCTGCTACTGAAGTCTCAGGGTATAGTGTAACATAGGCATTATACTGCTTTTCCACCACTAGTATGCCTGCAATTACTGTACAATTAATATACATTACTATTCCCACACTGTACAGTCAATACATACATTTACTGTTCTGCACACTGATCTTTCAGAAAACCGAGGTTGTATCCGAAGCCACACACTTCCTCACTGAGTATTGTGTTGATCCCTCTTTTGCTTCCCCATAAAGAACAAACTCTGATGCACTGTTTATTCTTAAACCTTTCTATTAGAACCAGCTTTAACTTGTTTAGCCATCTGAGCTAAAGAAGCTCGTCTGTTGGATCCACATGTGCATCACTGAGCCTTTTCCACCCATGACCCTGCTGCCAGTTTACCATTGTTCCTTTCTTGGACCACTTAAAAGATACTGACCACTGCACACTGGGAACACCCCAAAAGATCTGCAGTTTTGGAGATGCTCTGACCCCGTCGTGTAGATATCACACATATTTCCCTTGACAAACTTGTTCAATTAACTTTAAGGATAAAATGTTTGCTACCTAATATGCCCCACCCACTAACAGGTGGTGGCATGGAGGCTTAGCTGGTTGCACTGTTGCCTCACAGCAAGAAGGTCCTGTGTTCGATCCCTGGGTGGGGTGACTGGGTCTTTTCTGTGAAGAGTTTTCCTCCGGGTACTCCGGTTTCCTCCCACAGTCCAAAGACATGCTACCAGGTTTATTAAAGACACTGATGGACTGGTGCCCCATCCAGGGTGTTACCATGTGCCTTGCGCCCGTTGAAGACCTGGGATAAGGTCAGCACCCCTCCCCGACCCCAATTAGGATAAGGGGTTAAAGAGAATGAACTGAACTGAACCAATAACAGGAGTCGTGATGAGATAATCAGTTATTCGCTTCACCTGTCAACAGTCATAACGTTATGCCATATATGTTTCGATGAGCCACAAATGTATGCCTATATGAAATTGCTCTATTTCTAATAGGTTTCATAAATAGTTTGCACAAGTATGGGAAAGATGCCTTACATATTAAGATTGTATATATGTACATGTATTACATTTGCGTACCCCTCTCTGATGGGATTTCATTTTATATTAGGCTTTATTGGTTTTGTCTGAGCATGTTTTCGTTTCTCATTTAGTGAGGCCATGATGCTTTGAGCCTAGGCTTGGCTACTGAGCTGGAGACAATTTGGCAGATGAATAAAAAGCGCAGCGCTCCGTCTGCTCTTTGTTGTTTTGTATGTCTCCGTTTGCTGTGGGGTGTGCTTGCATCCAATTTCAAACTTCTTTGTATAATTATCTGTGTTGATTGTTTGTGTTGATATTTTACATGAACTCTGTGTGGAAAGGCACGAAGCATTTCAAAATAACTTATAGGAACAGTGTTTTTACCCACCGTGCAATTAAAAGTGCATTTTGACGGATTTACAAAGTCTTTGTCGGTTTTGATTCTTGACACCATAAGCCACACGTTTCTTCTTCAGCTTGGGTACCTCAGAGTCAGAATGGCTCATGGATGGACAGACTTATGGGGTCATCTAAATTCACTGTTGCCACAAGTTTGGAAACATAATTTACTGTGTAGTTATTCTCATGCATTTGTTGGCAGTGGGTGTAAAATCAGTGAACAATAACTTTTAGCTACATACCTCTGCAGACATGTCTATCCAGTGTGAACCAAAGGACCAGTTATCACACATCTATCTGGAGTTTTCACATCTATCTGGAGCCATGCTGACTAAAGTGCATCCCATAGCTGCTGGAAGGGGTGTAGGGGAGTATCCACTGAACAAACACGACCTTTGAGGTGCTCTCAAAGAAGCTCAATTGAGTTCAAGACAAAGGTAAGTAGGGGGCCAGATTAATACTTGGAAATGGACCAATCTGGGACATTTTCAGCCATGCTAGGAGATTCTATAGTTTGAAAGCACCTTAAACACCTTACATATCCACCAAGCCAGCTCACAAAATGTGACTTTTCTAATAAGCTACAAAGTGCAGCTGTCGAAATTAAGGGCATACTCACACTACGCACACTTTCCCTGTACCGTGCTGGAGCACGATTACCCCTGTCTCCCCACTACCCCGATGGCCTGCACTCACACTGCTCTTTAATAATCCAGGTTCGCGCACGCTTACATCATCCGAATGCACTTTTGGTTTTAAAGAAAAGTGTGCTTATACAATGCAATGTAGCACCTGTTTATTCTGACATTGTGGCTTATTTGGAGTCATTTTGGGCATGCAAATACATGGCACACCAACAGCTTAATTAATTATGTAACGCAAAAATTCTCTGCAATGGAGCGAAACATGAAATTATTCAAGTAATGATAAAGTTTGTTTTTAAATAAGATCTATAGCACTCGCACAAGTTAGTAGTCCTAACTGATTAACATAACCCTTTTTTCAAAAGGTTCTATAGAGAATTGTGTACAACGTACAAAAAAAATCTCAATGTAAAGAACACTTTAAGCATGCAAATGGACCATCGCATCACTGAGGTCGAGCAAGGATTGTGCTTCTTCAAGTGGGCCCGAGCACGGTTCAGTGTACTGTGTCCGAGCGGGGTTCGGAGTGATCCCACTTGTCAAATAAACTGGGCTTTGGCAGGGAACTGTGCCCAGGTAGTGTCAGTACGCCCTAAGAAGAGGTTGTAATAATGTGATGACTTGTAGAGACCTCTAATCTTAACACTATAAATACTATTGGTATGAACTGAAATATTGACTGGAGCTGGGCTCTATCAGACCACAGCAGTGTCCATGGTTACTGATTTTTTTGTTATTACTTTTTTATTAGACAGACAAAAGAAATCCTTTCAAACGCAAATCAAGGAATGCTTTTTCCAAAATACAGGAATTCACATTTTGTTAATATATTTTTTGAAAGATTTAGCTGCCAATGTAAATAAACAATCTGATATTAAACCTTCAAAAAGTCATGAAAGTCATGAAAGATTTAAAGAAATTAAACCTATAAGACCCTCAGGTGGACCATTTAAAATTTAACTAGCAGCCTTTTATATCCCCCGACCTCAGTTCTCTGTGCAACTGTTCAGTCAGATTGAGTATTAAAATATTTTCTCCTCTCTCTCACTCTTTTGCTCTTTCTAAGACCTGCAGATTTGTTTTTAAACTGAATGTGAAAGCGTTCATATTAAAAGAGATGACATTCTTGTGTACTCACCAGAGATGCACCCATAAACACACAGGTACTGACAAGCTCATCCCAAGCAGGATGGCGCCGCTATTTCTATTTCACCCTAATAAAAAATCCAAGTCAAAGACGTTTTCATTATAGATGTTCAGACGAAGATGAAAGAGAACGAGAGAAAGGAATAATTTGACCTTGGTTGTCAGGTCAATTTGACTGGTTGCTGTGATGGTGGGTAAAAGGATCCCATAGCAACCCAAATGTAAGCTGCAGATAAAGTTGGGCTGACTTTTATTTGAAGAGTCATGTAATGGCTGGTATCACTCCAGTATTACTGTTACTAGAGAGAGCAGGTGATAAGAGAACAAGACATATAACAATGGATAAAAGAGGAAAAAGCTGTTCCAACTTTTTTCTGATTTGTAAGTCTCCTAAACTATTTTATGATACGCTACATAAAACAAAACCCATGTTGTTTTTTACCTTTGTAGTCTCTACAAAGGTAACTACCTGTGAGCTGTAATGACATAACAGGGGTTCCTTATACAAAAAAAATATCAAAATGTCCACTATGTGAAAAAGTGCCACTAGGGTAACGAATCAATTTCAAATTAAAAAAGATTAAGTGGCTACTTGATCTTGCTACCCAAGCAGCACCTCCACTTTAATACTTAAGGTACTGCTGCGATGCTTTGCAAGGGTTTGACTCACCCTGCCAAGGGTATATTTCGTGTTGCACCTAGTGTTTGTGACACTGAAGTCGCGCTTGCCCTGTAATGCTAAATATCAATTAACTAAATAAAAAAACAAATAATAATTTTAAATTTTAAAGGATTAGACCAATCCGTTTTTGAAAAATAGATAGGGATTACCTGCCGACTGAAAAAGTTGTTCTAAAGCCACAAAAGTATTTTGTGATCGTGATCTAGGAATTTCTCTGCAAAAGTTTTGAACAGAGGAACAGAAGTGAAAACAAGCACATTTTGTTGGTTTCTTCTAAAACCATGCAGAATGTTAGTTGGATGCTGATAATCCACCTAAGCATCAGTGAATTTGCGTGATCCCCTGTGGGTGAATGCCACTCTGTTATGGGTTAGCTCCTGCTGTGCGCCCAGTGTTCTGGTGTGGCACTAGAGCCACCGTGACTAACAGGATTAAGTGATTAATTAAAAAAAGCACTGATGTCAGTAACTGAGCAAATAAATTGTAAAAACAAATTGCTGTGGTGTATCGAGCACTCAATGTGGAGCGTCAGATTCCAGAACTCAAAAATAAAAGCATTCTAGAACTTCACTTCTAGATGTTTTACTTCATTTTACTGTTGGGATATATTACACAGCAAGTGACAGCATGTTAGAAGCAGGGAAAAGGTGAGCGTAAGCATTTAAGTAAGTTTGACGGGAGCCAAATTGTGTAGAAGATCTGGGTCAGAGCGTTTCCAAAACTGCTGCTGTTGTGTGGTGCTCGCAGGTCTGAAGTACTCAGTATCTTTCTAAAGTGGTCCAAGAAAGAAACAATGGTAAACTCATGAACAAAATCATGGGAGGCCTAGGCTCATTGAATCATGTAGTCTAATTTAATAGACAAGCTCAACACAGTGCATCACAGTTGCAGAGCTTTTACATTAGGACAGTAGTCATAATATTACGCCTGCTGTATTTTAGTAAATAATTTTAAGCATAACCATGATATTTCCACAGCATTGAAGCAGTTCTAGACCTAAGAGTAAATATCATTTTTCGGCAGGAAATGTCTCAGACGGCAGTGAAACAAAAAGCTTTACACAATACATTGCTCTTATTATTAGCCCTAGGGGGATTCCTATCGACATCATAAAGACTTTCTATTGCTCATTTATCTCAGCTGAGCTTCATTAAACCCTGAAGCATTGAGTTAACAGTACTCTGGGCTTCAAACCAGTTTCAAACAGTAACAGGTTAATTGGGAATGTTACAGACCAGATGAGCAATCTTGGGTTCAGGTATGGCACATTTTGGACTTAGATCCGATTAGGAAAACTTTTAGCAATCAAGAGTCTGGAAATATCAGGAGCTTTTCCTAGAGCAGGTTGTCTTTGCATGCTTCTTCTATTTATAATAATTGTAAATACACCCATTGTAGTCCCAACAAGACTACAAAATTCAGAAGCTTCCATCACGCATTCGGCTGTATCCAAAACTGCAGTCCAATGCAGATCTCATGAAAGATTTTCTATTTAACCAACTTTGGCTTGGCTAATTCACTTTGACATTGTAGCAAGAAAATGGACTCCTCCCCATAATTCTCCTTGTTTTCTAATTCATAGTAATTAAACAAAGCTGAGAGAGAAGCATAGGAACTGCAACCAAGAGTGTATTGGTGGATGATGGCAGCTAATGTTTCCCACAGTCATGATCACTACCATTGCTTTTTTTCTCCATAGCTATGGCAAGTTGTATTTTTACCATGTACACATGCTTGGGAGTTGATTCTATTTCACACACATCCAAACATATTTGTACATAAATAAATGCTTTAATTTAGTGTGTGTTCTAACTATTCCCTTGAGTCCACAACCAATTTGCTGGCAAATCAAGTTTCCATCTCCTTACCAGCCTGTTTGTAATATTTCATAAAAAATTAGACTTTGTCATTTGAGAAATGTGAATGAGTTTGTTTTTATTTATTTTTTAAAAAATATCTGTACATCTGCACTTTGGGAGACATATGCTGCACAGCTGGGAGATAGCAGTCATGCTGAACAGTGATACTCTGATTTGGTACCCATCATAAGTGGCATACAGATGTTTTTTTTTTTTTTTTCATTTCCATAAGTGTGAGCCTCATCAGCTATCATCCAGATGTTTATGTGGGGACTTAACAAAGTGACCAGAATTGACATAAATGGATAAAAGTATGATCACAAACAATACAATATAAATAAATGAATTTATTTAGTGATCATTTGTGCTACTGATGGTAAACAGATTCAAGGCCATTCTAGGTCTGAAAGGAACTTGCTCAACCAGTTTTCCGATAGTGAGAATAGTGAGCTGAGCGTAGTGACAATGAGTGGACACAAGAACATTTTACTGGTACAGTTCATTGACAAATATAACCAAACAGTGTTTTTTTCTTCAATAGAAATTTTTTTTAATAGGAAAAACCAGCTAGTAGTGAAGCTGCATGGCAACATGCCCAGTTGGCCTGGTAAGTGACAACACACCTTCACCATTCATGAAGTTTAAAAGATGGGATGGCAAAAAAGGATTCTGGAATTTGTCCCCCGAGTTACTGCTGGAAGCAGTGGATCCACTTGGATCACTGATTGCACTGTACTGGATAAACTCTCCTTGCAAGGTCCAAAACATGCTGTCAGATCAGTTGGAGCTGTGTGGTGGACTGGTGACCTATCTGGGTTTTTTCCCAATGCCCTTTCATGACAGTGTGGTGAGCAGCACACTAATATCTTGCTTTGGGATTAGTGACAGAGTTTCTGCCATATCCAGATGATAACAAATGGGTCTTTGCGGTTAGATGATAGCAACAGGTTTAAAATTATTGCATCCATGCTTTTATTTCATCTGATCTTCCATCCCACTTTTTTCACTCTACACATCACACATCTAACCCCTCCAACTGCTTCCTGTTGTCTCTGAGCAACACAAAATGAGTAAAATTTGAGTAGTAAAATGAGGTGCTGTTTTACAGCTGTCCGTATATCATTTATGGGCCTACAAACTGTTTAAGACATAAAATGATTTCATTATAGACTTGTAATATCGGCTCATTCTCAAACTGATGGAGAGTAATCTATGAGCATATCTAGAGACGAAATGATCTCTTAAAGTGGGCAAAACTTTATTTTCTCACTCCATAAGACTAATGCCAGTTTGCTGAGTCACCAATGAGAGAATCATTAATTTACAAATAATTACTGTGCAACTGATGAACTGCAGCTGATCAACCTAATACTTGGGTTGTTTAATTAAGTTCTTTAACTACCTTTAGTCAGAATGATTTTGTTTATAATGAAAATTTTTAATGTATTCACTGTTATTAATGTGTTGCTTTCTCCATAATCTTTTTAGTGCTCCAGTGGCATAGCATTGTTTTATTCTAGCTCATCTCAGTGAGGCTGACCAGGCATCTACACAGACAGGATTGTCCAAGTCTATGGGGAGTGGCCAAAGTCTTTCCAGACCATCCAGTGAAACAAGAATTTTGTGTGCTCTCCCCATGTCTGTGGGGTTTCCCAAGCCCAGATAAATACCGAGGGTTGTGTCAGGAAGGGCATAGTATGAACTACGCCACATTTTGCTGATCACAATTTGATTGGGCGACCCCTATTGTGGCGACCCCAAGCAGCCAAAAGAAAGTTATTTAACTTATATTTGTTTATATTGTCAGTGGACAAAAGCTAGACAATTTAAGCAGCATCTGTATAAGTAGGGTATGTCTACTGCCTTTTGTACTGTTGTGTTGTGATGCAGAAATAAGGAACAGCATGTTCCAGGTCCTCCCTCGCTTGTTAGATGGTATTCACCACACCTGAGGTGAACGTTATAAAACGTCGCGGGTAGCTTAATATGGCGCTTGTAATATATGGCGCAGTATAAGTCTTTTCGTTTGCACGACACGTCCTGTAAGGCAGACGGGTGGTAATACTTATCGTCTTATTTTGAAATACTGCTGAATCCAGTGGGTTCGTTATATTAAAAAAAAACTTTGATTCTTCTGTTGAATTGATCATTCAATGAGTCACATAGGACGATTCAGAGATTCAGTAGTTATTGATTCGTGGTTTTCGTTTGAGTATTTTAGGACAGACGTTAAATCTCGGTGGATCTAGTAGCTAGTTTGTTGGGTTCGGTTCTG
>JAYDZG010000016.1:15625821-15636403 GCA_034509265.1 Microcambeva bendego | reverse complement strand
GTTCTGGAATGGATTATTTTTATTTACCTTTTATTTACAAATAGGTTCAACATGCAAACATTTTGACTTACGAACAGAACCTATCAAATTTGAAAGTCATGGTAGAAGCTAGTAACCAGTTTCCACTGTTTGTGCAGTGCCAGCATCCTTTATTACAGAATCCTCACTTTGGGTATGTAGGAAATATTCCTCTGCAAAAATATAGGGAAATAAAATGTAGAAAAATAAAGTTATGGTATATATTGTTCCTCTCCTTGACAGTGTGAATGAAATATAGGGTTCTTCGTCATAAAAACATGCCAAAGTCGGCAGCTGCATCGCCACTCCTGCCTGCCTACTTTCTCAAGACATCAGTCTGCTCGAGCTTTTATTTGATATATTAGGTATGGAGGAAGTCGATGCTCTGCCACTGTGACAGCGAAATGAAATTTCAGGATGCTTCCTCTCCTTACCCGATATTAAGGATTTCTTCTCTCGAGCCGCATGCCACGTTCGGCTGAAGTGTCTTCAAGTGTCACATTTTGGCACAAATTCCTTTCATATGGCCACATTTTCACTCACCTGCTTTGCCCCCGAAAAGCCAATATAAATGCTGCTTCAGATTGTCCATTTCAGTCCGACATGCGGACGGACGGATGGACAGTGTGCTTTGGACGTGTCCTAATTGGCAGTCCAGGATGACGCCGGTGTCTTAATGAATACAAAACACAGAGAGCCAGACTGTAATGGCGGTCGGTGACCAAGGTCCTAATTGACCATTTCAGTCCTGCAAATGTGACCCAGCAGCTCCGGCGGCATGTGTAAGTGATCATGGTCGGATGGTCATTAAAAGCCTCCATGATCCTGTTAGGGCTTGAGAGCCGACCAGCTTCTAAAAGTGCCCATTATCGCCATAGAGACAGCAAGCGCGCTCTCTCTGAATATGTGTTACAACATTAATGAGGTTTTGTTTAAATTGATGAACCCTGTTCTCGGGAAACTGAAGTGTTATCTACAGGTAAAGCACGAACTGCAGGACATAACATTCCCCACTCAGGGGGTATTCATATTTCTTCATGGCATTAACAGCCTCCACTTGTCTGAAAAAGGCTTATGACTAGATTTTGGACTGGGTTTTATAAGAATTTGTGACTATTCTGTCAAAATAGTTCTAACAAGGTCTGGCTTCCTGCACTGAACTTATATCGTCATTCCTTCTCTTCCTCTTTCGACTGCTCCCGTTGAGCATCACCGCAACAAATCGTGATCCCTATTATTCATAGTTGTTGTGTCGGACGCTGTTCCTGATACAACCGTCCCTATTTATCTGGGCTTATTACCAGTGATACAATGCACTGCTCTATTTATCCTAGTGACTAGGTACCTATTAGACAATTTAATGTCTCCAATGAACCTAAATTCATTTTTTGGACTGTAAAATCCATGCAGACATGGGAAGAACTCCACACAGTAAGGACCCCGCCCTAAGTCAACGTGTTGTTTGAATCCTCTCTATGTAGGCAGCAAACCAGCTCACCAGGTAGTCACACCAGGCATTATTATACTGTGAAGTAATTTGTGTGTGGGTCATGAGGAGTTAATTATTCCAGCTAGCCTTTAGGATTGATCATGATCGTGTCTAGGTGTCAGAGGGCGTCATGTTTTCTCTCATTTATATATGATGGGGTGGTCTGAGTTTTTTCTGTGTTGAGTTTTGCAAGTTCTCCCACTGTCTATGCGTGTTTACTCTGGATGCCATGTTTTCCTCCCACTGTCCAAAATCATGCAAGTGAGGTAGACTACAGATAAAGAATTGCCCAGGACTGTGTTAAATATAAACTTGTGTACTGAATAAACTTGAGTAATTAATAACCATTTCCTGTCATGAATGTAACCAAGAGTGTTAAACATGAAGTTAAAATCCTAATAAACAAATGAACATAAACAGTTGTGCATGAATAAGCTACTCATGGGGGCAGTATATTTGGACTTAGGGCCTACACAGTAGTGACTGGCAAAGCATCAGAAACGCAGTCCCTCTATGTATTTTCAGTTAGGATGATACATCGGCTCTGGCGGACTACAAACATGCCTGTGTGGAGTAAAAAGATGCTCTGTCAAGGTCAAAAAAGTTAATCATTTTAACGTTTGCTGCAATGGACTCCAATAGAATGCAGCCAATAGAAACGAAGATGAACAGGGACACAGTTGGCAGACGAAAATCTGTTTCGCCACTGGATTGCGAGCTTTATATACTCCACCCCTGCTTCAGCTATGTACTCGCCCTCTTGACAGACAAGCGCAGTGTGTGTATGCACTTACCGCACCATCCTTGCATTGTCTAGTGTGTAGGCACCCTAAATGCTGAACAAACCTTACTTTGTATCTTACAGAGATTAAGGACCCTACAGGTGGAAGTCAGGAACAAAGTCGGAGCCTCAATGGCTGGCATAAAAGTGAAGTGAATTACACTGATTATCTCATCATGGCACACGTTAGTGGGTGGGATATATTGGGCACCAAGTGGACATTTTATCCTTAAAGATGATGTTAATAGCTGGTCGGGGCAAAAATGACAGAGCAGCTCCAAAACCGCAGCTGTTGTGGGGTGTTCCTGGTCTGCAGTGATCAGTAGCTTTGAAAAGTGGTTTAAGGAAGGAGGTAAACCGGCGACAAAGTCACAGGTGACCAAGGCTGGCTCGTGTAGTCCGTGTAGTTTCCCCTAGCACACAAGTGTAGAGAGTCTGAACCCCACGCAGTTGGCACTGGTCATCTGGCCACCACCATAGCCACTAGAATGTTCAAACCAAATTAAGATCTGTTGTGCCAACTCCTAACGGGAGAAGGATTCACAGCTTCATCAAGAGCTAAATTAAATAAATCCTTCTAGTTTTGGCACATTCGGATGTAAACTGATACGCCCCTTTAATCTGTCTCACCTGAGAGACAGAATCTGAGCATCTGTGATTAAATAACACATCAATCTGCCGCAGAATTCCATCAAAAGTTCAAACCTGGTTGGCATCTTTCTGACATGTGGTCCTGATTGAATATGGCCTGTTGATAAATCATTCCTATTTAAATCAATACCAGTGTTGTTTTTGGCATCCACCACCCCACATGTATTGTCAGTCTTTCCTGTCTGTCTTCTGCACGGTTATGGATGACCAGGCCAGTCAGGGAAATTTTAGACATTAAGGTATTAAAAACGTGTGTGTATGGTAGGAAAGCTGGTAGTGCTAGCCACAGATCAACCTCACAGTCTCGTGTTACACTGGCAACCCTCGAGGGCCTTTATTCATCTTGCTTTCTCGCTTACTCCATCCATCCTCTTTCTCTTACTCTTACACACACACACACACACACACACTTACGTAACTTGTCAGGTCAGCTTCCATACCTCACTCACTCACTCCATCCCTGTGATGTGAAACCACCACTTGCCAGGAACCTGCCCCCCTGTCCCTGGAACTACAGGAAGTAAATGGCTTTACATCACTGCATACTCGCTCCTCTTGTTCTTTTGACTTCTTTGTCTGTGCACACCCGCTCTAAAACTGTGAATCAAGGAGAATATATTCATCATGGCTTGATGTTATGACCAGTCATTTTACTGCCCCGTACACAACAAACCGTGCTGCCTTGTGTATTATGACACATTTCTACCAGGATTAACTTCATCAGCAGTTTGAGCATTGGCCACCCATGAACCCCCATTGCCTGTTCACACTATTTCTTCCTTTGCCCACTTTTGATAGATACTGACTAGTGCTGGGTGGTTTACAGGTTTGCACGGAAATCCGTTTTTTATTTACCAATGGTAAATTTGTTTAAACCTTTCCTTTTGATTTTTTAGATCGTGATTGACACATCTTTGCTTTCATTTGATGCGATATTTGTGGGAAAATGTGTCAGTTACCCCTATTATCTGTTACGATACCAACCATGCCGTGAAGCGCATGCAGGTGCCCTGGTCGTTGGTGGCTTAGGGACAGACTGGTATCCAACAGGGTTCGGGGGCGTACGGCTGAAAGGCCCGAGGTCCGCAGCACCACTGGATCTTAGGGACATACCCGGTTCGGCAGCCGCCATCCGAGGACCGCAAAAAAGGCTGCGCCATGAGTTGCACCCCATCCAGTGGGTGCTGATCTGGGTCAGAGCCATCAGCCCAGCGATCATTACCATCATTGCTATAACCCTCTTCAGATGTTATAGAATTCCAAGTTTGTTGTGGCACAGCATGAACGTGCCTGACTCAAGCTTGGGAATCCACGGTTTCCTTTTTTTATTTTCATTCGTTTATAACCGCTGTTTTTTATTTAATTATGTTTTAATAAACTCGTGCTCACTCTGGAACTGTGTCTTAACCTTTTTTTATTTTGGGCTGTTTGACTCATAACATTATCAATCTTATATTGACATATGGAGACTCATAGTTGTATGATGTTACAATTGTGAATATAGAATAGAATATATATATATATATATATAGATCTGACCCAGTTGCCTAACCATCACAATCTGACCCTCTGTTGTTTATTTATTTCACTCATTATTCCGGCTTCTAACATCAACTCTAGCATCAACTTGCTCAGACTGAATATGAAACTGTACTGTAAATCACTTTGGATAAAGGCTTCTTCCAAAATGCTGAAAATATAAATATATCCCACCCACTAACAGTGCTGTGATGAGGGTAGATGTCATTTACTTCACCTGTCAGTGGTAATAATGTTATGGCTGGTCGGTGCATTCTGGAACATGATGCAAAATATTTAAATTATTTTTTGCAAAAAATGTTTGACCTCTGTTCTCAGCTCTAAAAGCTCATAAATAACGTTCTGTGCATTGAAGGGTGTTGAGTCTGAACACAAAAGATGTGTTACAAAAAAGAATTCTGACTGGCTAATAAGCCTCTTGCTGGACACAAGACGACACTTCAAAAGTCACCGATTCACTGAGATGCTAATCATTTCTCAACTGCCTAAACACAAACAGCAAAGAAAGCAATTTATTTCATGCTTTAGCCAGCAGCTCGTATTTGTCTCGTCTATTGTTAATAAGTCGTCATTATGATATCAACTTCATAGCCTAGTCCAGAAACACTGGGTACAAGTCCATTAATGGACACCACAGCTTTTCCATAGTGGAAGTCTTACAATGGGTGTGTTCTTTGGGAGCATGGAAGCATGAGTGATGGCCAAACAGACTCTTAACAAACATGCCAAATTCCACTCAGAGAGTAGCTGATCTCTGGTTGTGATTTATATCTTATGAATGAACCTTAATACAACCTTATTCCAAAATCCTGTCATTAACAGAAGATAAAAAACAAAAGAAAAAAGAACACATCAATTCATCAAAGCAGTGATGTAGCTCTAAATGATTTATATATGAAGTACTCATCTTTCTCATATTATTAATTCAATTGGGAAAATAATGTAGGTGTTCATTTGCATCCATATTGACCAGCGTGGTCCAGTCAGAGGAACGATGGGTGAGTTTGCAGCATTGGAAAAGCTTTCTCATCATTTCAATTGGGTTTTAAGTCACGAATCCTTTTGTACCGAGATTATTTAAAATGTGATCTGACTCGATGATCCTGCTCATTAGGCAGTTAGGCAGTTAACCACCCATTAAAAGAAATTCCAATTTACTGACAAATGTAAACTTCACTTTGATCTAGCCAGTTGGGCCAAAAAACCGAGACAGTGCAGGCCCCAAGTTGGGGGCTTTGACCTGACCAGGCATTCTCCTTTAACCACACTGTTACCCTTACAATTGCTTTCTAATGGACAAGCAAAGACACTTCAAAATGTTGTAAAACTTCACATTAATTACTGGAGCTCCATCTTATTGCCTGCAGTTTTGAAATAGGATGCCCAGCAGGTTCTTTTGTTCAGTATTGTTTTTCCACCAAGCACAGCAATTCAATGTTGTCCCTGTAGTGTGAATAAATGTGCATAAGCAATGGCTTACTGTAAATGAGTGGAACAAGATCAATGGTGTGATAATAAGGGAGGAGACAGACATAACTGGATCCATATCTGAGCTCATAATGAATCATGAGCTCTGGGGGGCAAATACTGTATTGACTTTCAACTGCATTAAATCTGAAAGGAAAGCTGGGTGGGATTAAAGGCACCAGAATGGTGCACCATCCACACCAGATAGGAATGGGATTTTGGACTTTCTCCATAGGCTTTTTTCATAACTTTGAAAAGTTCAGTTCAATAATCCCAATGGTCTCTAGAAATGATAGTTCAAGTTCTTGAAATTTATCTTATACTGTACCCTGTTGGTACATGTGTATATCAGTGTATAAACGTCACTTGTTTTTTACATTTTTTTGTGGAATTGGCTCTACAACCCTGTGCTCAGGTATCTAAATATTACTATATAAAGTAGAACTAATCACCCAGGTGGAGCAGTGTGATTTTTGTGCTAGGACACAAGTGCAAAGAGGCTGAAATCTTTGGTTTGATGCAGGAACCAGTACATTGTATTGTCGGTTCCAAGCCATGCTAAATAAGTGTGTCCCATTTGACCTTGCTTAGTGGATATGAATCCATCATTGAACATAAACCCATACATGCTGATTATCTTTATAGGACCCAAAGGGACAGGTTACATGACTAGAAATGTCCCACACGGATTGGAAGAGCATGACCAAGACGTCCAAGTACTACCCAGGCCTCCTAATTCCCTAGACTGTTCCAGATTTAGATAAATGGTCCCGTTAGGGGTCATCACAGCAGATTGCAATCTACATTATTGCGTTGGCATAGTTTCTTCAAGAAACCACCCTCCCTATTTATCTGGACTTGAGACCGGCACTACAATGTACTGCTTTGTGCATCCTAGTGGGCAGGTACCTATAGAACAATTCGGTTTTTAAATGAACCTGGCTGCATGTTTTTGGACTGGGAGGAAACACACACAGAAAAGTCCTGGACCGCCCCATCTGGGGATTGAACCCAGGACATTTTTGCTGTCACAGGGCTACCCATTTAGTCACTGTGTCGTCAATACCTGTTACAACCAACCTGGACCTTAGTGAGACTCCCAGTCTGTCTGGCTTCGGTAACTCTGGATTTTAGTTGGTGGTCATAATTATAATAAATGGGAGGAGTGTCCCAAAACTTTTCTCCATTTAGAGTACTTTCAGCCATGTGTAGTACAAGGACACCACTTTTCTACACTATTCAGAAGCAGACACAGATTAACAATGCAGCATCTCCCAAAAACCTAAAAACAATGACTTTATCCTTCACCTTCACAAGGACTGAATTAAGGTGCATTGAAGCACTCTCCCATGCTTGGATGAAGAACAGAGAGTAACATTGTAACACGCCTAACACTTGCTTAATCTTCTCTTTGGATGTCGGGCTCGCTTCAAAGGACGGGGATGATGCCACGGATTGCGCGCTAAGGTTAAAAGCGCTGAAGGTATGATAAATACCAAGAAATGGACCATGACTGTCTTTTGTCAGGACTGTAATACTTCAGGCTGCTTTGATGAAAACAGCTAAAGGCAAGGCTATGTATGGAGAATAACTGAGAATGAGCTGAATGTGACTAATAAACAGTAATTAAAAAATGATTTGCATCTTAGTTCATGGGACAATTTTTTATAGCTAAAATGCATCATGAGATGCCTTCTCAGAGGAGTGAAGGAGGCTTTTATTTGTCTTATAAACACATACACATGTACAGTATGATGTATGACTTTTCATGCATCCTGGTTAGGATTTTGGAGTCAGAGAGTTGGATCTGCCAGTGTATAATACCCTTGGAAGAAAGATCATGAGTGTTTACGGCCTTGCTCAAGGGCCAAACAGTGGCTGCATAGCAGAGCTTGGATTTAAACTGACATATGCCGATTGATTGCCCAGACCTTTTCTCACAAAGCTTAATTACCTATGTCTGAAATATTTTTGTAATGGTTCTTGAAGCACTGACTTTAGCTGCAGTCCACTCTTTGTGAAACTCCCCCACATTTTTTAATGGGTTTTGTGTCACAATCCTCTCCAGGGTGCAGTTATCCCTATTGCTTGTATACTTTTTTCTACCACATCTTTTCCTTCCCCATGTGCCTTGCGCCCATTGATTAGCTAGGATAGGCTCCAGCACCCCTCCCTGACCCTAATTAGGATAAAGGATTAAAGAAAATGAACTGAACTGAACTTTTCCTTCCCTTCGCCTCTCTATTAATGTGCTTTAACACAGAGCTCTATAAACAGCCAGCCTCTTTAGCAATGACCTTTTGTGTCTTGCCCTCCTTGTGCAAAGTGTCAATGGTCATATTTTAGACAACTGTCAAGTCAGCAGTCTTCCCCATGATTGTGTAGACTACACAATAGGGAATAATTAGATAAAATAAAATTAGAATTTAAAAAGGAAATCAGTAGGACATCTTTCATTGCCCACAAACTGCCCATAACATATTTTAATGCTTTGCTCCTCTATCAGTTGAGTTAGGATGCTGAACAGGTTCTCAAGTTATTGCTTCAGGGAGATTTTTCAATCCACATCAAACATGCACAAGTACTCTAACTTCAACTTTCATATTCTTAACTTTTTTTTGTTCCTGTATGCTTTTTCACTGCGCTTACAAGACACTTTCAAACTTGCCAAGAATTGTAAATGCCGGGTCTACAATGCCTGGAATTTTCTTTTTTTAGCAACTCTGATTTTGGCAGTGATCTTTCATGCAATGGTCCCATTGTGGTGTATATACAAGAATTAACATGAAGCTTCCACCAGGGGACGTTCACACAAACATTTATTTATTTATATGTTTTTCTCTGCGATTCACATACTGTTTGCAGTCAGAAAATTTCAAGATTGAACCCATGATAATCACGCTTCTCCACACCAGAAGCTCACCTGACACTTATAAGCAGATGAATCACAAATTTAAAGAGCTAATCCGACAGCTCTTAGTTGTTTTATTTACAAACTAGTCCTCCACAAAACAGTTTATTGGAAATCCTATAAAGCAGACTTATAAGGTGTCACACTTATTTCCCCCCATTTGCACTTTTGTGTCCTTTTATTTCCCTGTATCATTTATTTCCTTTTTTTCCCCTGCATTCCTATACTCCATGTCTCTTTCGCACATCACAGCTTATTGATTACCCCTTGTGGTTTCTCCTGCAGTCTTTTAAGGTCCCCCCTGTGTCTGTCAGCACAGTGCGGGGATCGTTTCAGAGGCGTCCGGACCGCCGGCATAATTGAAAGCTGGGCCTTAAAGACAGATGGCCCCACCGACGACTCCTCATTGAAAGCGGGCGGGTGGGCAGCGTTCTTCTGGCCTCGGCGATCGCTCACGCCCTGCTGGATTCCGCGTGTCAGCAGCTGCGTACAAACAATGTGGGAGTGTGACAGAAATTTGGTCAAAATCATTAATCACAAGAGACAAACTAGGTTTGCTCCTAATTCTCTTAATGGAGCTTGATGGAAAGCCATTTCCCCCAGACTCTCTGTAAAAAATGCTTAGGCTGTTAAGAGAAAAGTAGACAGCGATTAGCTTGGCAATTAGAACCTTGCCGGATTATGATGAAGCTTCGTTTTATGGGGCTGAATTAGAGCTTCACTGAGATAAACCCATCTTTTTTTCTCTCAGCACTTTCATTTTATCTTCCATTATAGACGCCATACTGCTGCAGGTGATGCCAGCAGTGAGCATTAACTTCACACATTATGAGGGGACGGTTAACGGAGCATTAGATGTAAAAGGTGGATCAAAATAGTGCTTTCAACTAAAGAAATAAGGAACCTTATTTCAAGTGCCATACCCCTTTTTCCAGGAGCACAAGTCGCTTCATTCCCAATCCTAAGCCAATGTCCCCTTTATGATTGGTCCCTTGTACTAATTAGCCCCAGCTGAACCTCATCTTGGAGCATTTGGGAGAGGAGCTGGGAAACATTCTGTGGGGACTATTTTGGTTTGATTTAATTTATTTAGCCTTTCTGTCCGTTTCCGCTTCTGGCAGTTTTGCCACTGTTAATTAGCCTTTGTTTATTAGCCCTAGCCTTGTTTGTTTAGTTTTGTTTTGCTTTATTTAGTTTATGTTTAGCGTAACCTAGTTCTTGTGCATTTAAAAGTTTAGCGTAGTATTTAGCTTAGATTTAGCCTGTGACATTTTTTGGGTTTTGATAACCTCACAACCTGGAATTGAACATGCATACAACTTTGAACATTTGATTTTTTTTTTATTGTGAAGCAGACAACAAATAAGACAAATTAACTGAAAACTTCAGTGTGGATAACTAATCACCTCCATAAACGCAGTACACTATGGAGCCACCATTTGTGGCAATTACAGCTGCAAGTCACTTTGGATAAGTCTCTATGAGCTTGCCACATCTTTCCACTGGGATTTCCTCCAAACATTTAGGGAGTCTCCCAAATGCCTTTTGGCAAACTCAAAACAAGCCTTCCTTTTTGTCTTTAAGTAAAGGCTTCCATAAAGCCCAGTTCTATGGAGTGTACGGCTTATTGTGGTCCTATGGATAGATATTCCAGTCTGTTCTTGGGAACTCTGCAGCTCCTTCAGGGTTACCTTTGTTCTCTGTGCTGCCTCTCTGATTAATGCCA
>JAYDZG010000016.1:15494898-15506112 GCA_034509265.1 Microcambeva bendego | reverse complement strand
TCTATGAAAATGGGTCACGACTTAATGACCATGAGAAAATGTGGGTCCCGAGCTGAGACCAGTTGAGAACCCCTGGTATACAGTAACAGTAATGTTAGTACATTTGGATAAAGGCATCTGCTTAATGCTGATAATGTAATGTAAATCTTGACCTGTGGCATACAGTCAGCACCTAACCATCGAAATAGTAGATATTTGGATAGAATCTCTATCTGCAGTTGGTTTCAACATTCTTCTCCTAAATTAAGAATAATAGCTGATTCTTTTCTCCTTGCTGAGCAGGACTATTTCTACATGTGTTTATATTTTCACAATACAAATGCATTTTAACTTTGTATGTTTGCTCATTTTGTGTGAGCTATAGCGATTTGTCCAGAGGTGGTTATTATTGTGTCCAAAACGATTTAAACAAAAGCAGTTGAGGTAAAGACTCAGACGAGCCACATCTCCATCGCGCAGTGAACAGAAAGGTTATTGGAATGTAGAAATGCCTTGGGGTGCACCAGGACAGCAGATCTGGATTCACAACCCCAATGCAGTGTAGAGAAAAAGGTCATTCAGTGTCTGCAGCAGGATGCTTTATCAAACGGGCGTGTCTGGTGCCATATTTATTCCTGCATTGACATGAAACAGTGGCATTAAAAGACAGCCATGTCCAAATCGAGAAGATCATTTCAACAAACCTAAACGTCTTAAAGGTAGAATTGGTGAAAGGCTGCTGCAAAAAAGGACTTGGAGCCTCTTTTCTAGGAGTAAGGGGCGTAACGATTAGGGATGTAATGATACACTCAACCCATGGTGCGATACAATTCACTATACTGGAAATTCTGACAAACAAGAATAAAATGATGTATTTGTGATCATCTCTTATATATATAATGAATACCTATTATATTAAATATCTAAAATTCCTTTTATTTCTGAGCTAGGTACAACGATGCCTTAAAATGCTGTCTGTCTGTCTTTCTATCTTTCTGCCTGTATGTCTGTCTATCTACATCCATCCATCTTAGTGTATAACATATTTTTTCTCAGGAAGCCCATAAAACTAAAACCCTTATGATTGCGAGCATCTTATTTAGCCGGCCGTGTCATTACACAATGTGCATTATGCAGTGAATCAGCACATTTCCTGCTTAATTTTCAAGCAGCAACAGATTACACAGACACCGATTTGTTACACACGCCGCCGTGAACAATCCTTCCCCAGACTCACTGCTCCCCTCACTGGTTCACGTGGCTGGAAAATCTGTGAAGCCTGATGAACCGGGAGATCCTGATCAGCGTTTCAAAGGCGGTTGTCCTATTCGAATGGCCAAACAGAAGTCATCGTTCAGTGATCATCAGTAATGAGAAGCTGCCACTGTGTTCGGTGACACCAGTTCTGACCTGAAGTCTGATTGGTTGAGAAGCTGTTGAATTGAACCGTGCTGATATTTGTTATAACAGTAGCACCGTCGCCACACAACATGAAGATCTTGGATTCGGATTTGGAGTTTCCAAGCTCCAAGTGTAAAACGCATTAAAGAAATATCGGCAAAGAAACAAAAACCTTTACATTTATATTCAAATTTTCATTATTTACCAGACTTTATCCAAAGCGACTGACAGTACAGTTACAGTATACATTCTGAGCAATGAGGGTTAAGGGCCTTGCTCAAGGGTTCAACAGCAGCACTCTGGCAGTGGTGAGGTTTGAACTGGAATCCTTTGGATTACTACACATGTACCCTAACCACTAGGCTACGGCTGCCCCCTTTAGATGATGTGTCACCATACTGCCGAGAAACGAGAACGAGGCCAGCTTTTAATGGTTATGTTGTTTGCAATGAGCAGAATGAGCAATGGCCGTCTAATGTGGGTTTAAATCTCCGGGCCCACATTCACATCCCATCTGGGACATGAACCCACTAGACAATTTTGGGAGCACGTTGATCAATGGTTTTGCACCATGATCGGTCATCTGTAGAGCCAAAGATCTAGTCACCTGTGCCACCCGTGCCAAAGGAGAGGATTTCTGTTGCCTTGATCAAGCTGGTCACTGGTTGGAGGACAGGGCAGTGAGTGGGCGAGACGCTTCTCTCACTTGTGTATAGTGTTTACACTGTATTCTAATAACATCAAAACTAATAATACATGATGTCATTATGAGCTTCACTAAACACGTGTGCATCCTTAAAACTTTTCAAAGTTGGTGGATGGAAAACCGGCTTTTGTGTCCATAGGGCTTTCCTCAAAAAAAAGGCAGACTGATGAGGCAGCCATGGCTGCTGGTTAGAGAACTGGGCTTGTGAGCCGACAGGTCACGACTGTAGTGCCCTTGAGCAAGGCACCTAACCTCTAACTGCTCCCCGGGAGCCGTGGCTAGGGCTGCCCAGCGCTCCGGGCACATGTGCTCACTGTCCCCTAGTGTTCACTAGCATGTATATGTGTGTTTCACTGCACGGATCGGGTTAAAATGGGAATGAAATAATCCACTGCACAGTGATTGAAATATATAAAAGATCAGCCATGAAAACACTCCTTTTGTTAACAACACGCACAGGTAGTATCGTCTCTTTTCACCCCTAGTGAATGTCGTTATTCATTCGAACATGGATAACGATTAGAAACAAGCCTCATGTGAATCTATTCTTAACTGATTCGAGGTACACATTTACATCCATCGAAACCAAATTATTTTGTACACTAAGCTGCTTCGTGGAGGGCTTATGTCACATCTTGTAAACCACAGTGCTCCGGGTGTTTTCTGGGTGTAGTTTGCATGTTCTTTACGTGGCATAGCAGTGCTCCGGTTTCATCTCATAGTCCAAAGACGAGAGAGGCATGCGAGAGGAATTGGAGATACAAAATTGCCCATGACTGTTTAATGGTTAATTAATGGTTACAGAGACGGTTCAAGTCTTCAATGTCAAACAGAAAAGTCCTAATCAATAGTGTGTAGCACTGTCGCCTCACAGCGAGAAGGTCCTGGGTTCGATCCCTGGTCAGTTGGGCAATCTAGGTCCTTTCTGTGTGGAGTTTGCATGTTCTTGCCGTGTCCATGTGGGTTTCCTCCGGGTACTCCGGTTTCCTCACACAGTCCAAAGACATGCTACCAGGTTGATTGGAGACACCGAATAGCCCAATAGGTACCTGCGATGGACTGGCGCCCCGTCCAGGGTGTGACCGTGTGCCTTGCTCTCGTTGAAGAGTTGCGATAGGCTCCAGCACCCCTCCTCGACCCTGATTAGGATAAGGGGTTTAAGAAAATGAACTGAACTGAACAAATACCTACACACTTGTGGCAAGTTATTTTTTTCTGGCATTTAGGCTGATAAAAAATCTGCCCTACCTGCCCTGATGGACTGGTGCAGTGCAGGTCGTTGTGCTGCTTTCTTATGCCGGGTACTTCTGAACAGACCGCCCCTCTTTATTCCACATAATAAGGTTTCGGCGTCCAAGTCAGCACCCACTCAAATCGATGCGGCTGATAGACAGCGGCCTCGGCCCGAGCAGCTAACGTGGCCGAGCGCATTTATCACGCGGTGACAGATCCCATTAACACACTCTAAAAAGGTCAATCAAATCAAAAGCATGTTTATGGATATATTCTCCTGGCCTTTCGGAGAGTCCTCGTTTTATCCGACTCCCTGTAAAAGTCGCATCCCTGCACATCAAGCTGATAAGCAGAACGCATTTGTTTTCACGGGGTTGTAGGGGGTTGCTAGACGGTATTGATTATGCTTGGCTATTTTTTATTCACATCGGACTATACACATTTCTGCCCGGAAAGAAAGAGCCGGGAAATATTGCAGCTTGGTGGCACTGCAGGTATCGCTGGCACTGAAAAACTCCAGGGTCCAGAAGATCTCGTTTCATTCTCCACCGGCCGTTTCCAGCCTCATTTTTCATCCCACCAAAATTCTGGCCAGGACTGGGCTTCTAATAAAGATAAAAGACTTTTAGAGCATCCAATCGGCCACTGATTCCGACTCCTGCTCTGATTGAACGAAGCTAACTCATTCCCCTCCGACACTAAAGCTGCACCTGTACGCATTTTTCACTACACTAAGCAAGTACTGAAACAGATCGGCTCTGTGTATGGAGAGACACACCCTGCACATCATGTACTCATATTCTTGATACTGTGCAGCACTATGAGCCATCAGAGTACATCAACTACGAGGAGACCCTATCCGACTTGCTACCCTGCCCCTATATGTACAACAGGCCAATCAGATGGAAGAGCCAAGATTTGACTCGATGTATTCGAGATCTCAGTGCTGGTGTGGTAGAGTACGTTTTACAGCTGCATCACCTGAGCAGATTTATTTATTCATTTAATCGTTTAAACAAAGTAGAAAGAGCTAAGTAGCATGGTATGGTGGTACTACTGACAGATCCTGATGATTTGGGGTGCTGTGCTGAGTTCAGTCCTGCCATCGGTCACCATCTGTGAGACATTTTGCATTACATTAATAAATCACATGTGACACAAAATTAGCTTATTGCTATAAAATTCTTTTTAAAATCTACAAATACCTATAAATAAAGCCTATACATAAAACATCTATATTCATCTACACATACAGCATATTTTAATTTACAAATAATAAGAAATTATATCATCTCTGGAAATGTGTTGTTTTATTCTGTAAACTAGAATAGAAAAAGAAAACACTGCTCCTGTTGGTCTAACACATTTCCAGAGATTTTAAATCTAGAAAATTCTGAAGTGGTCACTTATTTTTTTTCATGACTATATACAGAATAGAATAGAATGTCTTTATTTGTCATTCCACATATACAGATGTACAGTAGAACGAAATCCTTTCTTCGCATGGCTGGGGTCAGAGCGCAGGGTCAGCCATCGTACGCCATCCCTGGAGCAGTGAGGGTTATGCATATATATTTATATATGGCTTAGTGGCTTAGTGGGTAGCACTGTCGCCTCACAGCAAGAAGGTCCTGGGTTCGATCCCTGGGTTCGATCCCCGGGTGAGGCGGTCTCGGTCCTTTCTGTGTGAAGTTTGCATGTTCTCCCTGTGTCCGTGTGGGTTTCCTCCGGGTACTCCGGTTTCCTACCACAGTCCAAAGACATGCTACCAGGTTAATTGGAGACACTGAATCGTCCTGTAGGTTTACCCAGCTGTGTAACTGGAAACAGCTGCACGCCGGTCCCAAGCCTGGATAAATGGGGAGGGGTGGAGAAAGCAATGGCAAACTACTCCACTATCATCAAGTGACCGAGAGTCGGCTGCGACTGAACGCTTTATATATATATATATATATATATATATACGTATATATATATAAATCTGTAAATAATTATAAAATGTGTATTAATGTATAAATCATTAATCATGACATCATTAAACTGCACTTAATTAAATTGATTTCCTGAGATTGGGTTGGATTTCTTGCGCCCTGTGTTTTCAGCCCCTGGACCCAGCAGTCCTGATTCATGAAGACAAATAGATGCATGAATAAATAATTTCCATCTCCTCTTGATGGCTTCACCTCCTGCTGGTACACTTGCATTCATAAGGAGGTCGCATTGAGTAAACTTGAACAAATGGATGCAAAAATTGGACCCAACTGCAGATAAAGTCATCAAACGTCATCAGTCCCCCACAGGGGAATAAACACGTCAATATTAAGGTCCTTTAATTACAACAATCTTCAGTAAGAAGCGCCGCGTCTCCGGCCACGACTGCTCGGCAGGAATGACAGGAAAATGTTCGATAGCTGCGGAGAGAAATGAGCATTTCAATCCACACCATCCATGCAGAAATGAATATTAATGAATCTTCACTCATCTTTTTTGGCAGTGCATGACTTTGTTGGTATTTCTAAACTTCTCCAAAGATGCTTTAGCAAATGTTAGATGTGTTTAAAGTAAACAACAGCCTTTACACATAGTAACACCGGCCCTGGCAAATAAGACCCTGCTACAGAAGGAATGATTTATTATTCATTTTTTATCTAACGTGTTTTTATGTGATCACTGACCTGCTTTGTAGCCCGACGTGTCTGTATTGAGCGTTTGAAGACCCCACTCAAGTAGTCTGGTCATCCCACCCGGTAGACACGGTGGCCATGCATTATCCACTGCAGACAGGTTCTACCTTAAGTGTTCGGAAAAACAGATGTGTGGTAGCGGAATATCCCGCCTAATCATTTCTTAAAGGTTTGAGACTCCACCAAAGTTGGATTCGCATTTGGAATTAGGGCTGCATCTGTCGATTATTTTTGTAATATAATCGATTATCTATCTTATCTATCTATAATTCCAACGATGAAGAAATACTAATAAGAATAAGACATTATTTTGCTTTAATAAAGACCAAAAATACAAACATTTCAGGTAAATAAGACGTCTGTTAAAGCAATCTGCAAAATGTTATATATAGCAGGTTTTAAAGAGAATATATATAAATGGCAAACACAAATATTTGATTTGTAACATTTTGTGTTTTAAATACACACAAAATATGTCAGGATTGTTCCTGTTAGACGTGTGTGTACGCACATGTGCTGGTTGGAATGAAGCAAAACGTAGTAACACCACACAATGATGTTGCACTTTCTTCCAGTTTAAAATCATGCTTGCTTTAGTAATCTCCATTTTCCTTTTGCGGTCCGCGCTACGAGATCTCGGTTCCGTCCTAAATCACACTTTCTTACCGACCAGTAGGCTGAAGCAGCGAGCGTGTGTGAAGTCTCCAGTTTAAATGCCGTCAGGGTGTGATTTGGGACGCAGCCGTCTGCTTTTTTCGCGTCACCTGGCCACGTAAAAGTAAAACTAATCCGGGCGAGACACCTCAAGCTTTATATAGCAGCGTGGATGAAACGATTCCTCATGACTCCTGGAAGCTTTTTCGTGATTGAATTACTCGAGGGACTCGAGTGACTAGAGGAATCGTTTCAGCCCTAATTTGGAATTTGATGAAACACAACTTTCTAAAGCAGTCTTGAATCTTTCAAAACACGACATCTGATCCTCATCTATAATCCCGTGATTAGAAAGAGACAAAACTGGAGGTAGACTTGGACATCGGCCGTGTTTAAATGTTTGAGTTATCGATCTGAAGGTTGCTGGTTCAAGCCCCATCACTCAGATCACTTGCATTTGTTTTGCATGCTTATTTAAGCAATGTGCAGCAAATCCAGCTACAACAGTCGCTCGTCTGTTAAATCGCACCCCGTGTTCATCATGACCCTGTCACTTCTTACTGATCCTGACCCCTGCAGACCGAGAACACCCTCCAAGAGCTGCAGCTTTAGATATCCGACCCAGTCGTCCCGCTGTCATCCGGCCCTCAAAATCCTACCATCAACAGTGAGGATAAAATGTTCCCTCGCTGTGTAATATATCCCACCCACTAACAGGTGCCGTGATGAAGAGATGATAAGAGGTCATGCCTGGTCAGTGTGGGATGTACCGTGTAGGGTGCAGTGACGAACTAAACGATGTTTTCGGTACCCGCGGTTGCCATGGTTTCTCTCTCGCGTGGACATCTCATTTTCCTTTGGGTTTCAGCAGAATTCTCTTCTCCTTTTTTTTTTATTCCCGTGAAATTGAATTAGCATCAAGTTCAATGGGCCTGGAGACAGCTTGAACGTAGTGATCAAAACGACCGCTCTTGTACTAACTGTTATTCTAGCAGCGGGACATAGTCAGCCTCTTTAATTAAGCTTTTATGATAAATTTACATTTCTGGCACCCTTAACAAACCCATGCTTCACTCCCTCTTCCCGCTCTTCTCTAATTTGCGCTCTTGTTTGCCTGAATAAATGCTCCCAGGGTCCGCCCCTGTTCATTCTTTCCGACAAATTGATCATAGATGGGTGAGACGGGGGGGAAAAAACACCTTCACACTGAAGCCCAGATCCTTCTCCCACGTTTTTGGAGCCGGGTTTCAAAATTGCTCGGCGGCGAACAAACATCACGTCCTGGCTTCTATTTTCCTTCCTGTCATTCCCGTTTTATCTCCCTGCATCTTCCGCTCATGTCTCCATGCACCATAAGATCTCTTTACCACCTAGCTTCTATTTTTATCGCCGCTTTATGATCTACACTCTGCCCCCTTGTCTTTAAGGACGTTTTTTTTTCTGTTTGTCCTATCACAACTCCTGGCTCGTTTTCTCCTCCGAGGCGGCGGGAGAGCCAGGTGTATTCGGAGCCCCGCCCGCCGTCTCGTCACGACTTCTGCTCGGCACTGCCGTCTATAACCCTGGGACGCTTTCATAACAGGGAAAGAGAAGAATGGAAAAATAAATGCAGCCTGGTAAGACGAGGATCCGTGTTGGTCAGAAAGCGTAGAGCTTGGAAAAGAAGGTGAAGAGATCAAGGAGGATTATTGCTTTCAAACCCGAAGTCAGTTCCACGAATGTTTACCTAAATTTAGTTCGACAGGTTCACCATTGATTCAGCGCCGGGCCAGAAGCATGTCAGTACCTGATCATAAGCTTGTCTGACATAAATCCCTAAACTATTGGCATTAATATTGTCTCACAAGCGTAGACCCCAATCCTCTCTCTCTCTCTCTCTCTCTCTCTCTCTCTGTCTCTCTCTCACACACACACAGCTTATAAGCAACATAAATCCCTTACACCTTAAACATGGGTGCAAGTCTGGGCTCTATTCAGGCAACTCAGGTTCCTTCACACCATCATCTTTATGAGTCTCACTCATACACTCATGCTAAAACAACTAATAACAGCTGGTAGCCTTTTCCCAAGCCATTACTCACGGACCGACCAGAGTTTTTCTGGAGCCTGTCCCAGCCAGTCCATCGGCGTACTATTATAGTAGTATAACTGTCCTGGGTATAACTACTATAATAGTACCTCGAAAGTCGACGCCGGTCTGTTCTGGAACTCTGTTCTGGATTTAGTATCAAGGCGAAACTGTTAATGCATCCCACGGTCTCGTTAAGCTGCATTTCTTTTAAGCTACGTGTGTGTAATAATGGGGTCGTACATGGAAAATAACACAAATATAAAATAAAATTAGAGTGTAGCACTGTCGCCTCACAGCGAGACGGTCCTGGGTTCGATCCCCGGGTGGGGAGATCTAGGTCCTTTATGTGTGGAGTTTGCATGTTCTCCTCGTGTCCACGTGGGTTTCCTCCGGGTACTCCGGTTTCATCCCACAGTCCAAAGACATGCTACCAGGTTGATCGGAGACACTGAATTGTCCTGTATGTACCTGTGATGGACTGGCGCCCCATCCAGGGTGTTACCGTGTGCCTTGCACCCGTTGAAGAGCTGGATAGGCTCCAGCACCCCTCCCGACCCTTATTAGTGTAAGGGGTTAAAGACAATGAACTGAACTGATAAAATAAAATGGTATAAAATTATGAATTTAGTACAAAACAATTGCAATTTACTTTGTCGTGTATTATTCTTCTTTACTACTTATTCATCTGATAATATCTTAATGTATCCTGTGCTGTATCTTGAGTATTTGTTTCTTTGTCTTGTTATTCTGCCATTTGTATCTTTAAGTGTCTTAGAGTGTTTGTGCATGGTAGAGGCTCCGGTGGCAACACTCGTGTGCTAGCGAATAATGGAGAGAACCTATGAGCAGTAATAATGAAGAGAGGTTAAGTGTTCTCATGTCCTGGGTTATTTCTGACCACACGTTCACAAACCTCAAACCTGTTCATCAAAACGTTGAATTTTGTCGATTCGGTTTGTTCTAGTGATTAAGTAATCTGTCACTGCAACAGAGTAAAAAAAGGTAAATTATTTGCCAAAGTTTTGAGCCAGGGTGAATTATAGCTCACAGTGTATCGTCAGTACTTCGTAGCAGAGTGTTCGAGTCACAGTGAGATTCTTGAGCAATCTGTCAAATTATGTGTGCAGACGTTCCCAGGAAACACAGACTCTGACTTCGTGGTCCATCACAAACTCCACCACTCCATCAGAACTCGATTTCTACGGATTGTGCCACTCGAAGGAAACCTCGCTGGAGGAATCGGACTCAGACTGGAGATCTATGGCTGCAGTTACAGTAAGATCACACACACACACCTAATTACAGCTGTAATTTTAAATCATTTAAATGTACTTTCATTCTTTTCATTGTCAGTATTTAGCAGGTGCTTTTATCCAAAGCCACTTACAGTACTGTGACCGTACACTGTCCAAGCAATTAAGAGTTAAGGGGCTTGCTGAAGAACCCAACAGCAGCAACCTGGCGCTAGCGGTGCTTCAACCGGCGACTACTTAGTCGAGTACTTTACCTGCTAAGCTACAACTGCTCTAAAAAATAATGCTACACTGAACGTTCATGGACTTCATGGGAGAACATGCAAACTCCTCGAGATAAAAGATTGTCCATCACTGTGTTTGATATAACTTTTATGTACTGATATAAGCTGGTGTAATGACTCATCGTTTCCCGTCATGAATGGAACCAAGAGTGTAAGACGTCATTAAAATCTTGTAGCTTTCTGTAGGCCCATTCATCCATTTAGAAGCAACTCTCAACCACGCACACCCATACATCCATGATTCTCTTCACTGGACCGAAATGCGATGTCACCAAGACGATGCTTCACATCACATGACATGTCCAAAGTGTTTTGGACCAGGTACTACCCTGGTTCCATGATTTCCCAGGTGTGAACCCTCTGTGGGACCAGTTTGATGGTCGGGTCTGCTCTGTGGATCCTCGCCTACGCCCCCTTCGACAGCTGTGGGATGCACTTTAGTCAGCATGGCTGTAGATAACATGGGACCTTGCCAGGAACTTATTTAGTTGTGCACACAGCGGTTACTCTGGATGGAGTTTAACTGGTTGCGTTTGTGTGTGTATGAGCACTCTTTTTTTCACTTTACATACGCACACTGAGAGAGAGAGAGAGAGAGAGAGAGAGAGACAGAGAGAGAGAGAGATATCCATTCATTCTTAACATTCAAACAAGGGCAATCAAATTCTGGAAGCACCTAAAGCACAGCGACCCCCAATCATACCATTATAAAGCTCTGCAATACCAAGAGATGAGCAAAGAGAACAACAGTCCCCTCACTCAGCTGGTCCTGAAGTACACACTAACACTCACTAACACACACTCACACACACTCACACTCACTAACACACAACAGCTTCAGGACCAGAAAACAACCAATCTGATCAGAAACAACCAAATTACAGCGAATCTGAGAGAAAACTACAGAAATTATTGGCAAACTCAAACTAAATCCCAAAGTAAGATGCGA
>JAYDZG010000016.1:15348666-15369636 GCA_034509265.1 Microcambeva bendego | reverse complement strand
CGATCTTAACCCATGAAGTAGTTCTCAGTTTCAAAAAGGTTGGTGACCCCGATATACGATGTAATCACGCAGGTCTTTACTCTATAGACATTGTCCCCTAACAGAGTGATGTAAAATAAAGTTATTTTATTTTGTATTCTGTTTATTGTTGATGTACCAGGCACGATCTATGAGTTTGGGCACTGCTGTGTCAAAGTGTGCGCAACAAGCATGTGTGAGATTTAGCAATGAACATGTGCCTTTTAGACTGTTGACTATTGGCGCACCTTTGTTTCACATTGCAAAGATAGGAATATGCCAGTAATTTACCAAAACACATCTCACTTTGAGACTACCATGCCCATTGGCATTAATATATTTACCCATCTTAGTAAGCACCATTGCTATCTTAGCGACGCAGGCGCAAGGCGTGAAAATAGACTGTTCATGGGGTATAAAAGAACAATGCACATTGTGATGCGCCTTGCACAGGGTGTAAGATAGGGATGTTGTTTTTATAATCATGTATGGGGGGCTTAAAAGAAAATGGAGCTCAGAAATGCTTTAAAAATATTAGATATGAAAAAAATTCTAGCAAATTCCAGGGTTTTTTGTGCTGCTTTTTATTTAATTCAGAAAGCATTACAGCACCATGTTACTGTAGAAGCCTGGAACTGAACCTTGTCCAGGATTGAACCTGCCTCAGGCCAGTGTCTGGGAGGACCTCTGCATGTTCCCCCTTGTGTAATTAAGTGAGCATGTTTTGACCCTTATGCAGGCTCAACGTCACACAATCTTAGATGTATACAATGGGGTTTAGGTAAAAGCCCCTGGAGTTTCTCAGGGGTCAGGTCCTGATAAACAAATAACATTTTAATTTGTAGGTCAGGGCTCTGTGCTGACCGCTGGAGTTCTTCCTCACCAACTTGTCAGACCATGTTATTATTAGGCGCATTTTGTTCATGAGGCCCGACACAAAGTTAAATGCGAGTTTTGTAAAGTTAATTTTAATAAATGTGTGTGTGTATGTGCATGTGCCTGCAATGGACTTGCGCCCAGCCCAGGGTTTTTCTGTGTGACTTGTGTCCATTGAAGAGCTAGGATGGGCTCCAGCACCCAAAAATTCCTCCAGTTCTTGTGTCTCTGATTGGGTAGCCAGTTACGAAAGTGAGTGAGAAAGTGATTTTATAAACATGTGAGCTATGTTGGTGTGGCTACAACACTTAAAAAGGTGGCCACATATAAAGGTCGCTATAGTTTATATTGTCCTCTTACTGTTTCTATAAAAATAGCTATTGTTTCATTCTTAACTATTCACTTTCTCTTTCTGCAGGAATGTGGGGAGCGTGTGTAGCTCCAGATTGTGGATCTCCGGGCCTACAGGTTCGCTCAGTGTGGTGCGTTCACTCTGAAGGCTGGAGTACCCACCAGTCCAACTGCCACCCCTGGCAGCATCCAGCAGACCAGCAAGCTTGCGTCAAAGTGTGTGAGTGGCAACGCCAACTGTTTGAATGGCAGGCCTACCCGTGGGGTCCCTGCTCCCCGGCATCCCTCATCCCTCCCGAACAGTGTGCGACAGCTCAGCGAGGGGTACAAAGGCGAACTGCAGAGTGTGTGTTAGCTTTAAACAGGACCACAGTCAATTCTCACATGTGTGAGGCATTTAGTTCCTCTCCTGAGCTGGAAAGGGCATGTTTACTTCCATGCCCGCTCGCCTGCGTAGTTTCCGAGTTTTCTCACTGGTCACCCTGCAGTCGCACCTGTGGCACTGCCTTACAGCACCGCACCCGCCAGGTACTCTCACCTCCTCTTTTCGGTGGAGCTGAATGTCCGAACTTGACTCAGAGCCGTTCCTGCAATCATGAACCCTCCCATCCTTCAAAGTGTCCATCAGACCAACAGGAGCACAGCTATAGCCTGTGGGCTGGACCATGGAGTCCTTGCAGACGCAAACCGGCAACACCCAACGGAAGGACCACAGTAGACTTTAGTAACAGTCAGATTGGACACATCGTTGAACAATCGTCACATCGAGGGCAGCATTCTGGGCAAATGCATTCTCAACATCATTACCATGACCACCACAGAGGCCTTAAAGCATCCTGGGATATTCATATCGGCTACCAGACACGGCAGGTTCGGTGCACAAGAAGCGATGGCAGAAATGCTGTCCTGAGGTAAGATCACTAAGATACTCATCAATTCTCCAGATACATCCTGTGCTCATACTCCACTATACTCTAGTTAAAGTAAACAAAAATACAAATCTGTTGAAACCCTCAAAGATGCAGCATTTGCTTAGTAAAGAGGGGGGATTTTAGTTGTATTTTAAAGACAGCAAGAGACCCTGAGGTTCAGAAGCTCGTTCCACCAGAAAGTTTTTGGTAGGAGTTGATGGGAGTGTTCGAGAGATCCAGTGTAATGCACTAGCCCCCACAGATTTTTAACACTGTGAGCCTATGGGTCTTTGGCAAAACATCAACCATGCACCGCAAAACTTGATTTCGGGGTGTGGCAATGTGTCTTTGCTATCTTATTGACGGGAAAAGTACCCTTTGCGTGTCGCAAAACATGCAAAGGGGATGTCCTAGTCTCTTAATTATTGAAGTGTGTCAGCAGTTCCTGCATGATGAAGGCATTGATGTTATGGACTGGCCTGCCCATTCCCCAGACCCAAATCCAATCAAGCACATCTGAGACATCATGTCTCGTTCCTTTCACCCATGCCATGTTCCACCACGGACTGTCCAGTAGTTTGACTGATGCTTTAATCCAGGTCTGGGAGGAGATCCCTCAGGAGATCATCCACCGCCTCATCAGGAGCTTACCCAGGTGTTGTAGGGAGGCCATACAGGCCCTTAGAGGTCACACACACACTACTGAGCTTCATTTTAACTTGTCTTGAGGAATTTCCACTGAGGTTGAATCAGTTTGTAAGTTGATTTTCCATTTTGATTTTGAGTACGATTCCAAATCCAGACCTCCATGGGATAATAATTTTGATTTAAATTGATCATTTTTATGTTATTTTGTTCTCAACAATTTCGAGTATGTAATGAATAAAGATTTTCAACTGTAATATTTAATTCATTGATCGCTAGGATGTGTTATTTTAGTGTTCCCTTTAGTAATTTTTGAACAGTGTATATTCACTTATCGGCATAACCATCAGTGCTACTTTTATGACGCTGTCGCAAGGCATAAAAACAGACTGTTCGTGGGATATAAGTTAGGGCCCTATGTATTGACCTGCTGTCCACAGGTACGATTGGCTATGTCTGAGGGAGTGACAACCTCCATCATATCTTAAATATCTTAAAGTATTTTCATTTTCTTCAGTTTTTTTCAGTTTGTCCTCCGGTGCTGCCCTCCTTCTTACCCATACCCATGCACAGGCATCTCTTAAGCTAATAAGGGTCCTTGCAAAGAATAAAGACCCCACCCACATGTAACCCGGTCATCCGGTCATCCCGCACTCTAGCCAACATGATGGCCTATTAGTGTCTGCTGCAGGTACTGCCATTTAAGCTCGCTAAATGATGCTCTGCCGACCAGTGGCAATTTATTTAAAAACATTTATTTTTTCCAGCAACCTGGCAATGGTAAGGCTTGAACTAGCGTCCTTCAAATTACTAGCCCATTAACTTAACTGTTTTTACTAATTCCAAAATTAAATCAGTAAATCAATAAAAAAAAATGTATTTAATTTAATTTATTTATTTATTTGGAATGGGAGTCCAAGGGTCCTTAGTAATGAGTCAGATTGTGCCCAGGAAAATCCCAGCCAAATCCTGATCTCCTACAAAGCTACAATTTCTGGAAAACATATAGCACCTGCTGGTACCAATGCCACCACTGCTGATTTTACTGATGGCAATAAAATTGCTGCTCTTCTCCTTCATGCTGAGTCGCTTGCCGCCTGATTCAGTTAAATTTGACTTTTTTTTGTCGTCTGTATCAGCTACCCACCTCCGGCTTCCAAGTGGCCTCTGGTGTGCCACTTTTTGGCTTTCAAGTTTCATCTGAATTCCAAGCAGATGTTATTATAACAGGTCAGTGTCTGACACCTGCTTTCACCAATGAACGGAAGCATGGCTCAACGAGCAAGTGTGCTAAATAAACGTCTGCACTCATTAGCAGTAATGCACTGAACTCGAGTTACACAGTCTTTATATTGGGCAAGGCTCAGTGTGGTAGCAGTTGGGTTGTTGTTCTTGTTCAAAGAAGGGATTTTTCGAAGAAGGAAAAAAGTATATTTCATTATATAAAAGAGCTTTTTTCTAATAAATCCTCAATTCGAATTCCCTTTTTTTGCGGTGAGAGTGCTGTTGGCCCATGATCATGTGTTCATGCACATACTTTATGTACATATTATAGACTTTTGGCAAATTGTCCTGGATTTCCAATACAATGACGCTTACAATGATCTCTCTGATGGACTGATAGTTTAAAATTTATATTTGCATTTCTCATATGGTCCAGAATATTGACCAGGTTATTCAAACATCTTTACTTTACCTTTATTACCTTTATACTTTACCTATTTATTTTTAATAGTTACTTTGGCTTTATATTTTTCATAAATATGTATATGAATATATATATGCATAACTATAATTATAAATACATAATTATAATGATTGTTAATTGTTTTATAGTCATATACACTGTCAAGTTGCATTATTATGAGCACTTTAGGGGACTATGGCAGCATAATGGTCTGGGGAATGTTGGGCCATTCTCTAGACCCATCCATCCATATGGAATGTATCCATCCACGGCTAGAAATGTTCAACACTGGTTTGAAGGGCATGACCAAGTACTACCCTGGCCCCCTAATTTCCCAAACTTAAACCCAATGAGCATCTTTTGGACCACCTTGAAGCCTTTGTTTGCAGCTGACCACGGTTCATATCTATGAGTGTGACATTTTAGCTTCAGTTTATAGTATGCAATGTGTTGTAGCTTTGAGGTCCTCCTTCCTTTAAATATGTGACAGCAGAAATACATCACTCAGTTCCTTGTGGGGTTCACGGTTAATGCTGACAGCTGCTTTTACCAGTTTTAAAAAATGCCATCTGGCTGCAGGTGTATTGGTGTCTACCTTGTGTACAGTATTCTGTTTACCTTTGGGAATGCAGTGTGTGTGTGTGTGTGTGTGTGTGTGTGTGTGTGTGTGTGTGTGTGTGTGTGTGTGATCAAAATAATGCATGCCAAGACTATTCTTTTCTTGGAAACACATTTTTACTAACGTGTAATTTGAAACATGATAAATAGATGTGAAAATAAATAGAAGTGAAATATTTAGCGTTGCATTATGAAATAAAAATGATGTAGGAATAAATATTTCATATTTGCTTTCAGCATGTGCTATTGTTGATAAAGTAATCTGAACTTTGCAAATGCAAAAACTTAAATTAAAACTTGAATTAATTTACATTTTTCCATAATGTGGGGAAATTGTTTTGAGACTTTACATCACATCAGCGATACTATGTCTCTGAGTCACTCACTCGGTTTCTTAAAGTGTTTTCATTGTGTGCTCGGGGTGCCAGTCTATCACAGGGAAGACACTCACCTATAAGACAATTCAGTGGCTGCATGCCATTGGACTGTGAGAGGAAATCGTAGCTCCCGGAGTAAACCCATGCAGACACTGGGAGAACACGCAAACCCTATTCAAAAAGGACCTGTACCGTTCCACCTGGGCTTGGAACCCAGGACCTTCTTGCTGCGTGACAGTGAGGCTGTCCTGTGTCCAATGAAAGCTGTGTCTTTTTAAAAATGTCAGTTGGTAGCAGATTATTTGGAACATAAATGAACATAAATCATCCAATAAGTACATTCTTCATTGGAAATACCAGTATATTTACCTTTATGGTTATTCTTTTTTACATTTCCCACATGGTACAGTGGTCTCTTTGCCAAGATTAGATTGAGATCCAAACTTATCAAATCAATCATGATAGTCAGATATCCCCTATTCAGAAATCCCCCTAGCCAAGAATCCCCTAAAACAGTTCTGATTCGAATGAGAATCTTACAATTCACATAGAGACTACCCTGTAAACTGCAAACATTGATGACAATGAGCATAAAACTGCTTAATAATTTGCTAGGTCTGCATGAAAAAAGGTGCAATCATATAGTAAATAATGATACACTCGGGTGTCAGATGTTAAGCCACAATGCCATCTTTGCTTTGTAATGGTTGGCTGCACAGCTTTCCCCAGTGCCCTCTGTCATGAGTTGCTTGTCATAGACTAGCCCCTGATAATAATTCCTCTCTCCCTGCTGCAAATTTTCATCAACAAGGACAGAACATGATTTAGAGCATACCAGTAAGCTTTCCTGAAACATTTGGAGCATGTGGAGCATTTTTTTTTCTTGTCAACCTTTGATATTAAAATTCCTGTGTGATCTTTTCATCATTTCATCGTTCTTTTTTACTTCTGTACAAAGCATCTGACTTTTCTGATTCGAGTGCTGGTGTCTCTTCAAAAATCAATGCTGGTTTATTCAGAAAGATCTTCCCATTGTGTCCTTCTGATAAGCATTTCTATGCAGGGGTGAAAATGAAAAACTTTTTTCACTAGACTGCCACAAACCTGAAGACAAATGATCTCTGGTTGAAGCTTAAAATCCTGAAATCCCACATGCAGTCTGCATGTACAGTCACAAATGCGAATAATCTTCCAATGTTTTCTTACAACTTTTGTAAATGATATTCATTACTGTTTATTTCCTTCTTCCAGTCTTTGTGACTATACCAGCACCCCAGTAAATTTTCGGTCCTGTGGGATGCCAAAAGATTGTGAAGTCTCTGATTGGTCAGAATGGAGTCCGTGCTCGAAAACATGTCGAACGACTGAACAGTTACCTGGCTTCAGGAACAGGAAACGTAATGCAAGGATCTTTCCTACTGCTGGAGGACAAGAGTGTCCTGCGCTGGAAGAAATCAAGACTTGTAACACGAAGGATGAATTACTTCCACTTTGTCCAAGGTAGCGTATGTAAGGAGCTGGTTATTATTTTAAGTGATTTGCATTAAGAAGGCAAATTAATATTGAATTTGCTAAATCGTAGGTATGAGTGGAAGGTGACAAACTGGAGCTCCTGCCTGGTCAGACCTCTTCTCAGTCAGCAGGATCATCGCTACGGTAACAGCAGCTTCCTTTGTGGAGGTGGAATTCAGACCCGGGAGGCGTATTGTGTCATGATATCTAATAACATGACAAAATCTCAAAGTAAGTGCATTAGATATTTCAATAAATCATGAGCCAGGGATGTGCCTTATTTTTGGAAAGGGCAATGTGTTATGTGAACCTATTTTGATTGCATTACCATCTTGATATATTAATATTGCAACGAGGCTGCAAAAGGTTACATCTTTTAATATTTAAAGTTACAGTGGGAGCCAAAAGTCTGAGACCACAACTGAAAATTATTCTATTTCCCTTTTCTCCAAATTTATGTAATATTCCTTAATACAAATCTCAAAGTATTTCAACAACTACTAAAAGAACAAAGATCAAAAAGTAGCAGCTCTCTCTGACTTCTCCACAGTCAACTGACCTAAACTCCATCAATTATTAATAGTGTCTAAAACATGCTTTGGCATGAAAGTTTGGTTCATGCAGACTTAATCCTCCTGTTGCATTATGGGTCAAACTGACCTGTGTTAATCTTTCAAAATCTTAAAATCATGATCTGTGAGAGCTAAAGAACAAAGTTGTCATAAATCTGGATTGAAATGGAGCTTTTAATAAGAAATAAACAATGATGGTTTCTGAAAAATGTTTTTATTAGCATAAGTTATGCTTTAACATTTAAGAAATTACTTTTATAACAATAATAACTCACTGGTATAATACTCACTAACATACAAATTAAAGTTCCACAGCCAAAGGCACATCAATCATATAATTTAACAATATTGTAAATAATCAATGTTTTTTATTTGCTTTAGTTATGTTTAGTTCTCTATTTACTAAGATTTGACACTAAGAAGAAGCTTCACTATTGTTTGATTGCGTAGCTAACATATTAATGCAGAACCGAAATTTCACATATACTGATGGGTGGAGGGTGAATGGCGGCGGGTAGAGGGCGGCAAATTATTTAATATTATCATTGGACATTTTTATCTGTTTAGTTTTCCTTACGTTTTTACCATTCCAACTACAAGATAAAATTATCTAGCATTTTGTTTTGCTGTTTCTACTGTCTCCTCAGTATCCAGACCTGTAGGACAAAGCTCATGCTCTGGTCTTCCACCACCCCTGATCCAGGCTTGCTCCATTCCCTGCTCAAAACATTGTCATCTCTCACCTTGGTCACCCTGGGGACCTTGTATCCATGACAACAGTCTAGAGGATCATGGGAGACAAGGTGAGAGACAGCCCGGGGTACATTTACATTTCTAAATCTGCACTCATGGTAACTTTTTATTTGGAAGTGGTTGATTTCAGTGCTTTTATTCACAGCTTTCCAGTGTATTTTATTGTCAGGAATACTGGATGAAATAGTTGAAGCTCTGTTGTTGTCACTAAGTCTTCAAATCTAAATTAGATGACAATAAACTATATGAAAACTTTTCTTTTATCCAACCACAAATGTGAGTATTTAGAGTTCAATAGAGGCTATTGGAATAGACCTATGATGAGACCATGCAAAAAGCAAAATCCAACTTTTTGTCAACATAGACTAGATGAGTTAGACATTAAGAAGAATGAAAAAAGATCACAGAAAGAACCCACCTGGTATTCAGTTCAACGACATAATAACATCATTATGTCATCTCTTTGTTTAACATGAGAGACTCTTTGGTTGAGTTTTAGAGTTCACATTGTGTACTTGCAAAAACTTTATTCAGAATAAAGCATATCTCTGCGACAACCTCATTTGCAATCACTGTCACTTTGTTCTGTCTCAATTTCTTAACCAGAGGCCACATTAATTAATTAATTTATGCCTAGCTCACATTACAGGATAAAAGCATGAATTTTAAGGCTGATTTGCTTTTCTTGACATTCAAGAGCAAAAGGTGTCTTAATTTCAGGCTTAAATCATTTTCCCTCCGATAGTCATGTGTCATGTTTTTGGGATCTGTATAACCCAACCTTAATATCTCGGGTGAACACAAACCATCTCATATGAAAACATGTTCTTGATGCTAGGCAATCCTTGCCTTTTGGGTCCACTACATGCCCCTGACCATAGCCACTGAGCTGATAATTCATCTACAGTTTTAATGCATTTTTGATATAATCAATCACTGAGGAGGATTTCTGGTCCCAAACCATTGGTATTTCTGTGCTGATTTGTCCCTTAGCATTACATTCTACAAGTTTATCTGTGAACTTGTCTGAGTCACACTCACTTTCTGATGCAGTTTCTCACTTTCCCAGGTTTTATGTTAAGGATGCGCTTTGTAGTTGAAGAAGGCTGGGGTGAGTCAGAGAGCTGCCCTCATCTTACAGAAGCAATGACCTGCAATGACCCCATGAGTTTCATGTGGCGCGTGACATCAAAGGGACCCTGTGTGTCTCAAGATGGAAGTTGTGGACCTGGAACCCAAGAGCAGAC
Source organism: Microcambeva bendego (assembly GCA_034509265.1). Lineage (NCBI taxonomy): Eukaryota > Metazoa > Chordata > Actinopteri > Siluriformes > Trichomycteridae > Microcambeva > Microcambeva bendego. The sequence continues at coordinate 15,360,069 of JAYDZG010000016.1, read as the reverse complement.
AGTCGAGTGTGTTTCAGTGACAGGTACAAGTTTGATGTATTAATTTTATTTATATGTCCATTCCTTCTTTGTTTATTATCTTATTTTTTTCTTATCAATTAACAATAATATGAAGAGCATTTGACAGAGCTTTGGGCTATCAAAGGTTGACTCTACCAGGTAGCCACTGTTGGGCCCTTGAGCAAGGCCCATTTCCTTTTCACAACAGTTTGTAAAAAAAGAAAGAAAGAAAGAAATAATGAAATAAAAATTTGTCATACTGTACACCTGCAAATGGGAAGTTTATCATTACTATATTTTCAGATCATCTCATGGTGTGGGTCTAAAACAACAAACAATAATTATCACTATTCTGGAATGTCCAACAAGCTCAACGTCAGGTGTCTCCACACCTTTGGCCATAAAGTAGATGTGTTACTCAATGAAAGAATAGTTACAGAACTAAACAGTAGTATGTGATGACATTTAAGTATATATAAACTGCCCATTTAATTACCAATACGTGTTTTTTTATGTATTTTTTTATATTTTCTATTATTATAGTCCACATTGATTAGTATGATTATTATAGTAAAACACACACATTCCAAAGTTTTACCATACTTAAATATTTGACGCAGTGTGTTTAGTGCTGGATAAAGGAAACAGCAGCTCCACTTTCAAAGAATCAAATATTTTCTGCCACTGTGGAGCTATAAAAAAGATATGCTTCTTTCTGATTTCTTTTCTTTTTCTGGCCTGGACTGACCTCTCCACAGGGATAAATGTGACTCATCTATCACACTGACTTTAGGAGAGTAGGACATCTTGGGACATACGGCTAATGGCGCACACACATACAGTACACACACTAGCCACACAGCTTAGTACAATCTGACTCTGAGATGCCAGCTGAAGGCTTCCAGCCACATAATTAAATCTCTTTTGGCCTTTTTAGCAGCATATGTTTCAACACTGTCCCTAGCATATCTCACACAGTGTTCAAGCATTTTCAGACAGTTAGGTGCTCTGGGAATGGGAATAATGCTTCTTCAGAATCTGAAGCAGTGATAATTAAGAACCTTATAAACATTTACTTAGTGTCCCTAAAGTTCTAGATCACACAGTGTTGCAGACACACATAAATCATAAACTATATCATAAAGTATTTACCATTACACTTTATTTAAATTAAGATCATAATAGATAGTTTTAGCCAATGTTGCCTTTAGAGGGCATTAGCAATTACAAAAATCAGACACTAGGCACGATGACTAGACCAGCTCAGTCATCTGCAGCTCTTGTGGGATGTTCATGGTTTGCAGTGGGTGGCCAAGGCTAATACACATGGAGAGTGAAGGCTGGCCTGTGTGGTCTGACCCAACCGACAAGCTACAGTACATAAAATTGCTGCTGAAGTTAATGCTGGTCTGACAAAAAGATGTCAGAATAGACATGTCAGAATGGGGCCAACACAATATTAGAAATGTGTTCATAATGTTATGCCTTACTGGTGAACATACACAACCCTATTAAACACATTTGGGAAGAATTGGATCTTTGATTGGAGGCCAGGCTTACTTGTCCACTAATAGAGGCTGACATATCGTATTCTCATAGAGCTGCATTGGTACTAAGCCCTATCAGATAAACGGAAGCTGTAATTTCAGAAAAGGAAGACAAATGGAACATATATACATTCAGGATTGTGGTTTTCAAATGTAAATGAAAAATAAAGGGCTTGTACAATAATTGAGTTGGAGGAACCAGCATATATGTGGACATGTACTGACTACTAAGGCATTATATTTGAATAAGAGCTGAACATGAACCAAGATTACATCAGTTCTCTTTCTGCTTTGTCCACCTCATGGCTTCTTTTATTTTTAAATGTCAGGAAATGTGATATTAAACAGGATGGCATGATCTCTTTTGGAAGCAGCCCAGTTTTTCTATCCGCACACATTTGTGTTCCCCTGTGACTTATCTTTACAGCAGATCATTCCTCCTACTCGATCAGGCAAGAGAATAGCCATTTCAACACTGCAATTTAAAAAAAGTCTTTATAGTGAAGAGAAAATAAATTACACCCTTTAAAATAACAGTCTGGGGGTAATTTCAGGGCTTATAAAATTTACATTTATGTGCGCCACATTTTTAAATGGGTGCTCAGCCTTTTAAAAAGTCTCCCTGTTGCTAATGAAGAATAGAATTGCATAAATGAATAAAAAGTGCAATACTCTTGACCTGACTTAATCTGTGCCAACATGAGTGAGATTAACTTTACTTAAGATCAAGCCTTTGTTCAGAATGGTGTGCACAAATGCCTGTGCAAAAACTTAACCCAAACCTGACCTACCTTTGAACTTTCGTCATTTATTATCTGCTAAACAGTGTTCACTGACTAAGCCTTTTTAAACTACAAACAATATATATTTATATTTTTCTCAAGATTTAATGTCACATTTGACAGATTTTGGTTAAATTCATGACAGAAACAAGTTATTCGTTACACATGATTCGACACACACAAGTCATGGACCATTTCGGATCTCCGATTAACCCCACTTGCATGTCTTTGGACTGTGAGAAAACCAAAGCACCCATAGGAAACCCACAAAGACATGTGAATAACATCACATAAAAAAAATCTCCATAATCTCCAAAAACACTGTTCAGTGAAATTGTCTTCCACATTTTAACCATGCAGTGAAACACACATGCACACAATAGTGAACACTAGGGGGCAGTGAGCACACGTGCCCAGAGCGGTGGGCAGCCCTAGCAGACAGAGGCCTTGCTCAAGCGCACTTCAGTCATGACCTGTCGGCTCTAAGAATCGAACCGGCAACCTTCTGATCACAAGCCCAGTTCTCTAACCACCTGCCTCAATAATAAGCTTATTGGGCATTCTATTTCAAAAACACTTAGCATTAACAAAGATTAATTCGACATTACCACTATAAAAGCTTCCAGAACTCCTAACCACCAAACTGTATTTTGTAGACCTTGGGAAAACATTCATGCTGTAACAGATAACAGCATTCCTTTAATAAAACAATTTTAAAAGCAAAGTCTGAAAAGTACAAAGCTGTATCTGTGGGGGGAAACCGGAGCTCATAGAGAAAACCAAAGCAGACATGGGGGAACATGCAAACTCCACACAGAAAGGACCCGAACCACCCAGCCTGGGGATTGAACCTTCTTGCTGGGTTCAAGTCAAAATGTTTGTCTGGACAGACCACACTACTTTCTGCTAATGTTTAACATTTTTCAGATGTATCAAAGAGACTGGCCTAACCACGGCAGTGTGGTTGTAATTACTTAAAATTCTTTTACCATTCTTAATCCTATATAATAGACTAAACTGAACCATGGTGTATCTATTCGATCTGTAATATGGCGTTTTATTTAGCTCCAGATCTAGATTAGATTTTTCATTGTTACTGTGGACATTTCTAATAAACTGATAACCCTTACAAAATGAACTTTCCAATATTTTACCTCAGTATTGCCTGTCAACATAATAAATTTCCAAATTAATAGGGTGTGTGAATTTGAAGCACGTCTGACGATATCAGAGTAGCACATGCCTTTTATATCCCACAATTTGCTTTTTAATTTTTAATTGTAGTATTAAATTAAAGTTTCTCATGCAAGAAAATATTGAAAAGGTTTGGTGAAATACTTAATTATTTTATTGTCTTTTTTTGTACTACAGGTGATCTTTCCCCTGCTGAAAGGTGCCCTAAGGATAGACCTCCGATCCAGAAGCTATGCCATATGCTGTGTCCCAATGATTGTGTACTGGGAGACTGGAGTGACTGGTCCTACTGCTCCAGCATCCAAGCAGGGGGCAAACAAACCCGTCGACGGGCCATCCTAGCACCTTCAGGAAAGAGTATGGCACGCCGCTTTCACTCAAAACACACAAGGCAGTGGGGGAGCCTAATCTTGTTTATAATTTATGCCAATTACAAACACTGAATATGTAACAGCAAGAAAAAAAATCCTTGAATTATTAATTTGCTGGAGGACTCAGATTAATATGCACCACTGGTCAATACTGTGGCAAAATAATGGATGGGAAACACAAAAGCAGTGGGTGGATATGATGCAAATGATCTGATTTGCATGTCTTTTGTGATTTACAAAGCTGAAAGCGGCTATTAGCGTGGTTATTCGATATATGTTCTGCAACCAAATGGGACATTAAAGACAGTGAACAGCATTTGCTGTCAACCATTAGATACTGATAAATAATATATACATTGCCATTCACTTGAGCTGTTCAAAAGGGACCTGCATGAATACCCAAACAGATACACAATGGATTGATTTGTTCACTTTTCACACTATATAGTTCTCACACTAAAGGGTTTCAAAAATGGGTTTCACAACAATTTCATAAGCACTTTTGCCTGTGTTTGAGCCCCAGGTGGGGCAGTTCTGTCCTTTCAGTGGGGAGTTTGCATGTTCTCCACATGTCTGTGTGGGTTCCATCTGGGAGCTCCGGTTTCCTCCTACAATCCAAAACATACAGATCAGGTTAACTGGAGATACTGAATTGTCCTATAAGTACCTAGCCACTAGATATTAACCAGTGCATTGCAGTACTGGTTCCAAACCCCGATAAATAGGAGGGTTGTGTAAGGAAGGGCTTCTGGAGTAAAAACTTTGCTGACTCAGTATTGTGGATCACAGTCCACTGTTGCGACAATTAAGTGGAGCAGACAAGAAAACTGACCACAACACCTATACAGCCAATAATGATTACTCTTCCACCCTTAGCAAATTGAACTACCACTTTTGATAGATACTGATCACTGCAGACCGGGAACACTCCACAAGAGCTGCAGTTTTGGATATCTGACCCAGTCATCTACTTGTCACAATTTGACCCTTGTCAAACTCACTCAAATCCTAACACTTTCTAACATCAACTTTGAGGATAAAAATATTTCCATTCTACATCAATAGGCATTAATAAGTGAACATGCTCTCTAATTACAGAGGGAAGAGGATGTCTACCTGCCCCTATTCTGGAACAGTCAAGACCTTGTAGCATGCACTCACACATGGTGTACTACTGGGACACTTCACCATGGGGCGCCTGTACACCTGACCCTGACAATGACAAAAACTCCACAGAACAAGAAAATGTGAAGGAGAAAGACTGTGGCACTGGAATACAAACTCGCCACATCTCCTGCAGACGACTTGATGGTGGACAGGTGAAACCAAACAGGTATGATGAATCAGGATATTCAGAAGCTTTAAATTAAATATTACAAATAAATATATTTAGCCCATATTTCAAAGTATTTGCATCAATAGGAAAGATGAAAAAGCTTAGTTTTGTGTACTGGAAAGAACAGTTTACATCTTGGAGCCCCTGGAGAGGGTGATGTTTGTAGTTCCTGACAGAAGCAGATGGGAGGAGAAACTCTACTACAACTGCAATTGGTAAAAATAATGGGGTAAAATAATTTTGAAATAAAAGCAGTCTACGTAACAATAAGGTCAATGTACATTTATGTGTAGGTTCATTATTGTTAATTAATTTATTTTTGGCATCTTTGCCTCAAATTTTGAGTGGCAAGTGCAGTTTCTAAATAAGACTATGAATTTAAGTTGACCTTATTTTCTCTCTAGGTGTCCTGGATCAACCCGACCAGACCAGATACGCCCCTGCACTCTACCATGCAAGGTGGACTGCACTATTACACCTTTTAGTGAATGGAGCCCATGTCCTACCTCCTGCACACCTGGTACACAGCAACACACTACAATACTACAAAACTATAATAAATGACCAAAAGTGCCTGGACACAAAATAATTGATATGTAGTTAGTTACCCAATTTTCATTAACAGCAAGGGCTTTCTACTATATTTTAGAATATGCAAAAGCCATTACATAAACTGTTGTCAAAAACTTTATTCACACAATTCTCTGAAAGGTCATTGCAAGGTACATCATAAAGATTTTCATTTACTAGAACCACTGGACCAAGATCAAAGCATAAAAAAACAATCCTGAACCATCCCAGTCAACAGTATACTATACTTAATCACATATGAAGCTCTGGCTCTGCTTGGGGACTTGGTTAATGTGTTTATGTTTCCTCTGCTGTTCTGGTGTACTATACTACTGTAACATGTAGCCATCTGACTACCAGAGTGAACCTCTAAAGCACTGCTCGTGTACTCTTGCAAGTGCTAGCTTGTGTTACCCAGGGCTTTTTATCTAGGCTGGTGTTGCTTCCATTCATTTCTATTTCATAACAACATTGCTTGTAGTTGCATGGTGCATCTCTATCAGGAAGGTTTGTTAAAGGTTGTTAAAAAGATGGCAATCCTATGGCAGTATCCTGCTACAAATCATTGAGGTTTTTAGTACAAGCAGGGCCGGTGTTGGTATATGGATTATTATTTATTATTATTGTAATAAAAATAGAAATAAAAATTAAGACATTCCCAAAGTATATGGGTCAAGTCCCCTAACAGCACAAATCAGATGCCTTCTTATATTTTGATGTAACAAAAAAGGTAATAAAGTATCTCATTCCCTCCCTGGTGGACTATTAGTTAATTTCCTGCTATGGATATTTCTTCCTATTCATAATCTTTGATATAGTATTTGTTTCCAACTCCATACTATTAACCTCAAAATCTGTAGTGTTTTATAAATATGAGGCCCTTTTTTAGCGATATTTGGCGGGCCGTGCACCACGCCGCTTGATTTCGGGGCGTGGCAGTGTGTCTTTGCTATCAACAGGAAAAGTACTCTTTGCACAGCGATGCGCATTGCAACACGCCTTGTAAGATAGACAAGATAGAGCCCATAATGTCTCTTCTTCTGCATAATTAATCATTCCTCTATCTATGTTGGGTTCTGGCAATTTTTCCAAATTCATTAAGTGTCTGAAAGTAATATCTTACTTGTAGGTATTTGTAGAAGTTTTGAAAAGAAAGGTCGCATCTTTAATTTTTATTTAACCCTTTTATGCCAGTAAATACCAGCATTAGCATCCAATCACGACACCGGATCATCATCCAGAGGCAAGCCAGTGGCGGTCAGGACTGCCCCGCCACACTTTTTGAAGAAAGGCAGTGTAAACTTCCTCCGTTTTGTCCAACATACAGGTAGGCCAATATCTTGCAATCAGAAACTGTTACAGCACTGTTTGCTCAAAAGATCTTTGTGTAATCTCCACACTTGCCATGTGTAGTTCACTGATTCCCTTCCGAATAGTATGTAGTACCGTCTGAATCTGTTCACCTACACAACACATGTTCATACGCAGATCAGCTTTGTGTAAAGAGAGCCACACCCTGATCAACACATTATTCCTCTACTCTGCATAGCCGCTGTCAACCAGCCAGCCGACTTGGTCAAGCTTCCCACACTGTATGAACAGCCAATGGTTCTTCATGTAGCACCTAGCCTGTCAGATGGTAGTGCTGAGACTCAAAACTACCTGCTGGAAGTCTTAGCTCTGGTGTGCTAACATGTTTTAATAGCTAGTGAATGGTGACAACATTCTGGTTCTGTAGCTGTTACAGACATTCTTTAGTCTTTTGTTTTGCCCAGGGTTGACAGCTTTTTACACTTACAATTGTGAGATGATAGTCTAAGATAGTGTTAAGGTACTTGGTCAGGTGCCCAACAGCAACAAACCATTTCAAAAGCATATAAATCATTGGCAGATGGCAGACACACCATTGGAATCCCTGCATTCTGGTCCCTGAATCGGTGTGGAAGGCAGCGGGCAGCCAAAGTGATGCATGTGGACTTGGATTACAGACTAGAGGTAAATTATTACATTTGTATTTGTTTATTTGGTTTTCTTCAAAAACAATCCTTATTTTGCTCACATTATGAGCAAATTCATTCTCATTTTACTGTTTTGAGTTTTATCAGAGACAGTCAATACAATAACTAAATATTTTGTTATTTTTACATTTTATAATTATGTGATGGTGAATGTGTAATACAAAATCTACAGAGTAATTTATCTTTAGGAGCCAATTCAGGCAGCTTTTAGTCACAAAAACTCACCCATAGCAACTCTCCTTTGTGTGTGTGTGTGTGTGTGTGTGTGTGTGTCGAAGGAACGTTTAATCGATGTGGGTATTAATCCATCCATGCAGATCATGTACACCATACATGCAGATTGTCTTTCCTGGGCTTGATGGTATCTTCCACAAAGAGCTTGACCAAAGCACAGAGCGGTTACTCTGGAAATTATCCGAAGGTCATGATAATGTGACAGATTTTATCTGAAGGTGACAAGCAGTGTGATTGTTGTAGGTGCTTTTTGATCTGTCATTAATGTATGCCCTGTCCATATGGAGACAAGGCAAAATAATCATCATAATTAAACTAGAATTTAAATTGTGGATTAAATCCGTTAACAAGTATGGATCTTCAGGGTTCCACTGTTTCTTAAACTTTTCTGCGTAGTCTTGCAGGCAGTGATCATCACACCCTGATTGCCAAGGTGCAGTGCACTTGTTCACAAGCATCATGCTGACTGGCTGTAATCACATCTGCTGAGCATTTTAAACATGCTTAAAATCAAGTGTGGGCCAATCAGCATGCCACAGGGAAGCTCCATACTACGTAACCGTGGCAACAGGAAGGCTCGAAGAGTCACCTGTCATTTTACGCTCTACCAAAGAATTAGAAACAATTCTCATCTTGGGATTAAATGGTGGTTCTGCAGTCAATGTCACTTACAATGTCCTCTGTAAATACTGTCACCTCGGGAAAACAAGAACAAAACAGATGGTAACACTTTTCTAACTTCCTACTTTCAACAATAGCACGGAGCTCATGAAGGAAATCAAGTTCCTCGAGCTGGCTTAGTTGGTGTACAAGGTGTGGACGGCACTCTTAAACAATTTGGGTATGAATGCATCCTTGCGGATCATGTACACCCATAAATGTTGGGATCTTCCAGCAAGACAGATACATCACACAGCTAGAAATGGCAACATTGTCTGGAAGACCAGCAGCGACTGGGGGATGCACTTCCACCAAGACAATGTGACATGACACATGGCTAGAAGGCAAGAGAAATCAACCATAGCTGTGACTTTTTGTCATCTAGTATACAAATACAAATACATGATCGTATAGCCCTGAAAAAGCTCTGGCCTTTATTTCTGGCCAGAAGTTATGAAGGATGAAGGAAAAAAGGCATGGTTAATAATTCTGAACACTTTTAGGACAGTGGTATCCTATTGTTTAAGGTACTGGAATAGCAGTCAAAGTGTCATTGGTTCAAGCTATACCACTTCCAGCTTGTCACTGTTGGGCCCTTCAGCAAGCCTCTTAACCATGCATTGCTTATATAGTAATATACTGTCACAGTACTGTAAGTTGTTTTTTTTCCAGATAACAAATATCTGCAAAATGCTGTACATGTAAATGTGTCTATCTGCTTCCTCTGATTACTATTTAATGTTTGCTCTGTTATTCCATCTTTTTCCTGCAGCTGTAATCTGTGTTGGCATGGGAGATGTACCTGCAGACATGGCAGAGTGTGTGCAAGGGGCAGGGGTGATGCCTGCCATGATTCAGCAGTGCAGAGTAATGTGCAAGGATGACTGTGTGTTTAGCTCCTGGAGCAAGTTCTCCGAATGCGAGGGCTGTGGTGTCTGTCAAACACGCACTCGTTCACTTATAGCTAACACACACACACACACACACACACACACACACACACACACACACACACACACACAGTGATGTAAAGAAGTAGCTGCTACCCTTCTTAATGTTTTTGGTATTAATATGATTTTGGATTGTACTCATGAGCCAAAACATTAGGACCACTGTCCTAATATGTTATGTTAATAGCTATGGCGTCCTGCTGAGAGATCTAAAATAAAGCACTTCATAATAAACATATTTAAAACTGCTTTGTAGTCATTGCTGCTTAAGGTGGTGCACCAACTTATGAGGAATCTTTGAAAAGTTTTTCAATACTTTTAGATTATGGTTGGAAACGTGGAGCGCAGGAGGAGTAGTAATAACCTGTGAGATATACAAAATATGAGTCTGAATCAAGTCAATATAATATACACAAAATATATTTTGGCAAGTTAGCATAAAAATAATCAAATAATGTGTACATTTGGATAAAAAACAACAACAGATTAGCAACTGTATTTAGCTGTTTTACTTTGTGCCTTTACTTTCTAGTAATTGTGCAACTTAATGCATTGTCCATTACTAGAAGGTTCTGGTTAAAAGTTTAAACTAATTACAAAACATAAAGTTTGCCATAAATCATGACACAGCAGCCAAAGTCCAAAGCTCATCCAAGACCAATTATAACCACTGCTTACTTCAGCTTGTGTTCTTCCAGATGTCCCATTATAAAAAAATAAGCCGTTATTTTGTAAATGTGTGTTTATGATCAAAAACCTCCAAACTTTTCCCAGGTATGAAGTAAAACACAAACTCATTACAAAGCTTAAGTGTTTCATGTAGACATCAACTGTGTGGCACAAACTGAATTAATGCAAATTAACAGCATTTCTTAATGATGATGAAAATCAGAAGCTCTAACTTCGACAGCGACTTGAGTCCCCATTTTTGGCATGAGAGAACTTATAATCATCTGATTTTCCCTTTTTTGATGCACAAAGAAGCTTTAAGAGGTTGAAAGGTTTCAGGTGATGATTTCTAAGCAGCGGTAAATCAATGGACACAAATATTTTTTGCTGATGGAATTCAAATGGTGCAACATTATGTATATATTATGTCTATTTTACCAATCTTCTGTATATCTGAAAAATGTCAAAACAAGAATACAAAAATCTCAAAGATTATTATATATTATAATCAGTTACCATGAAAATTTTGAAACTAATGTCCATGTTTCTATTTCTTAGGCCGCAGTAAGAAGCGTTGGCGCTGCCAGCAGGAGCCTCTAGTGGAGAAACAGGCTTGTCCCTGCTCAGAATACCATAAACAACCTCATTGGCAATGGTCAACCTGCTTGATTCATCCCCTCAAATACAATGTGGGTTATCAAGTCGGGCAGAGGAGCTACCAACAAGCTCAAATCTTCACTCAGGCTTGGAATAGTCAGGGAGAGGGGAATGAATGTGGGCTAGGGTGGCGATATAGAGCCCTAGCATGTCTGGACCATCATGAACATCTAGTTGATCCAGCTTTTTGCAACAGCACAGGTAAGGTGGCATAAAACTACCATTCACATTTCTAACAAGTCTTCTGTTCTGTAAACACAGGCCAAACACACGCAGGAAGGTTAATTACATAAAATGAATTAGTATCTAGTCACTAGGATGCAGAAACCAGTGCATTGTGGTCCAAAGCCTGTGTAAATAGGGAGGGTTGTGTCAGGAAAGACATCCGGTGCAAAACTATGTCAAATCAATATTG
>JAYDZG010000016.1:15295625-15310990 GCA_034509265.1 Microcambeva bendego | reverse complement strand
TCCGATCTTATTAGGTTTTAATAATTATTCATTGATTTTTTTTTCGGTGCATATAATTACTTTTCCGAGATTATCTGGCGTACCACCTCATGCTGATTCAGAATCACTGTTGTCAGCTGGCGCACCATTCTCTGATTACATGAAAGACTCTGTTTTGCCAGGGGGCTCACTTCTCACCTTTTTCTAAGTGAAAGCATTGATTTTTTTTATGAAATATGAAATGTCACCCAGTAGTACAGTACACTAATTTTAATATTTTTGTGCATGTTTAGAACTTTAGACCTCAGTGTTTATCGGTGGAACTAACCCTGACCCTGATGTGGTAAGGGTTTTCCTGCTGTGAATGGTCTATTTTAAAATCAGCTAATCAGCAAATCCTTCATTATTTCATATTCATTAAATCATCCAATCATTACAGTTGGAACATAATAGCTTCAACCCTGCATATTGCATCATAAAATATGTTCTGTTCATATATTTCAACATTTGCTCTGGTTCTGGAAAGATAGCAACCCAACACCCACATTATGATACACCGGTGTTTACCAGACCCACTTCAAGAACTGTTGCTCTGTTGCACTGAGCTCTGAGAAAGTCACTTAGACCTAAACACTGACTGTTTAGGTCATAAATAACTATCGTGTAGGAAGTATCCATTATAACAGGAGTAAAATGTGGCCATAACTGAATACACATGGTCAGCAACAATACTCAGGGTTTAGACATTCAAACAATGCTTGATTGTGATTAGGGTACCTTATGTGTTTCAAGTCAACATTCCCTGTGTTATAACAGCACCAAACACTGCCTGAACTGCCTTGACAGGATGCCGGTTTGAACCATATTTTACTGGTCTTTACACCAATTGTTTTCCTTTGTAAAGAATGATTTAATAATTGTAACAATTCTGGTACAAAGCCATTGCTGAATGACATAATCCACAATTCCACAATCAATCAGATACATTTTACTCATTCCAAATGATCTAAAGCTCTTGATCCATCTCTTTAATCGTATTAATTGCAATGTTGACACAAACTGGTAAAGGTTTGCTTTGATACTGAAAAATCTAATGTTCCATTTAGATTATTTAAAGCTGCTATGAATGTACATCAATGTCAGCAAATCTGCAGAAAATGATTAATATTTTTTAATCCAACAAAAAATAAAAAACATATGTATTCCACTGATCAGTAAATCTTTGTGGAAACAACAGTGCTGCGGACCTGTCCTTAATCTAGTCTAAGCACATTTCATTACAGTTTTAGAGAGAAATTATGCATAATAAAGAATAAAGAATGAAAAAGGATTAATCTTGAGCAGACGACTGGCCCTTGAGGAGAACCCAAGGCCGAGCAATTCTCATTTGCTCAAACTTGTTTGAGGTCCAAAATCTGCTCGTTCTGTGCAGAAGCTGTTTTAAGTCTGTGTGTACATTTTAAATTAATCTTTTCAAAATAAAGACATGCATTTGCCTTTCCTGAGTGAAATAGCTTGTGTGAAATTGGTGGATTAAGGATTTCTCTAGGAGACGGATTAGTAGAATGAGACACACCGCGGCGCTGCACATTTCATCCAACTACTATCTGTTCTGTGTAATCTGCGCTCGGCTCTGATTTGCAGACACATGCTGGACTTAATTACGCAGCAGCGGTGAAGATTTACTAAAAATGTTTCTCAGTCCACAGTCTACTGTAAGGAAAGACATGATGTAAAATTATTACAGAAGGTTAAATCTGAGCTCAAGGGGTGGATTAAATAAAAACGGATTAAACTGAGTTTACTTTAAAGTCACTAAATCATCATTATAAACACAGCTGCATAGGTAAGCTTCTCTCGTTTTTCCAGCAGCCAGTTAACAGCATGTGTCAGCTATAAGACTTACAGGCCACTAGAATATAGGAATTTGAACAAGTACAAGTAAGCTAACATAGTTTTCCAATTTTTGGGTGCGCTGGGGCATCAAATGTTTTACTAGAGGAACTAGCCATGGCACTGGATGTCCATTAACATAAATGTGCTAACAGAAAAGGTAATACTAGATTGCCTCATTGCAAAGATTTGACCAAGCAGTGAAAATTAATCTTATGCACTGAATCATGAATCATGAATTTAGTTCATTCAATTGATAATGAATCACATTATCTTTAATTAATAATAATTATATTGGTAATTTGTATTTGCTTCAAATAGGAGGGTTTCATCAGGAAGGGCATCCGACATAATAACTATGGAAGATGAATAATGTTGACCACGATCCACAGTGGCGACCCCTAATGGGAGCAGGCAAAAAGATTCATAGTTTGAATGTGTTATTTATTTATTTGATTTTGCGTAAATTAACATTCCCCAAACTACAAATGCTGAATGATTCAGAATAAAATATCTGTTTTTGTTATTTTATTCCCAATCTGAAAAAGCTTATATTCAACTGGGAATTGTCCTAAACACAACACTTTTAGCTCATCTGCTGTTTTTAACTAAATAGCACTTTACTGACAAAGTGTTAACTGTTTTTTACAAAGTGTCACTTTATCATAAATCAGGTTTGTTGTACTTGTTACATAAAAGGATGTTCTCACTTGAAAATACTGGATGTCTTATTTTACTGTGTATATTCTGTCATACATTTCCAATACATAAAATAATTATTATAAAAAAGGAAACATGTTTACATGGGCTTTGAGATTTTATTTCAATGTATTCAAGGTCAACATCTGTACCAAAAAGAAAACAAATACCCTATGAAGACTATGGAATCCTACTGTGTATGTAATATAAGAAGAACACTCACATTGTTATATATCATATATTATATACAATAATATATAATATATACAAATGAATTTAAAGACAAAAAGACTTACCACATGCAGGCACAATACCAGTAGAGACAAATAATGTTTCATTATTAGCTTTTAACTTGATCGTGTTGATTAAAAGTCAGTTGTGTTGGTATATCTTCTCGTATTCAGTCTGCTTGAAAGAAAAAGAACAAAATGGTTTAAGTGTGCATTTCAACCAGGATACTATCAATTAATTACATAAAATTTTAACTAGCCTATAGAAAACATGATATAATGAAGAATAAGTTGAGGATGAGGGTAAGGTAGGTACTAGCTGGATCATCTGAATAAAACGCTTTGAAACTTAAATGATTAACGCTCATTACAAATTCATCATTAGAATGTAAAAGTGGTGGGGTTCTGTGATGTCACTTCCAGTGGAGATGCATCAGTCTCATCAGAATCAGTGATAAGTGAATATAAAACAAATAATATTAGATATTAAAATTATAATGTAACATGTAATAAAGGTTTCTATATGTTTTCTAAACATATCTGAAGCTGTTTTTACTACAGCCACTTTAAATTACATACCGTTTCAATAAAAATAAGTGCCCTCACCGTATTATTGCATGGGAACATGATCCTAATGCATAGCACGATTTCTTGAAGTGTGGGGATGAGATAATTTAGATGTGGCAAGAAGATAGGTAAAATTAATTTGTCCAGGTTTGGGCATATTCATATACAAAGTCACCTATGTGGTACATTCATTGATTATTTTATCAGCTAAGCCTACAGTATGGATTACTTTATAGTTATATAAATAGAACGGTACCCCACTCCAAATGTGACTGTGTTGACAAGTTTTTATTCTACTGGGTGCTAACATTTTATCCACCTGCCTGCAACATATGTGAGATTTTGTTTGCTGGGTAGGTAAAAAGTGGCAGCAAAACAAATATAACGATATACCTATGGTTAAAATAACATGTAAAGTTAAATTTACTTTTAAATAGACGTTCCACCAAACACAACTTTAAGCGACAACCTTTAAATCACTTTATATTTGTAATATTTGCAGTAAGTAATGAATGTTAAAATGTAGCACTTTTAGGGGCTGAAACTAAAATGACACAAAAGTACTAACCAGTAGTAATATAAATGTAATTTACACCATTCTGTAAATAACATGCATAAAGCTTGGACACACAAAACATTTAGACGGCATGGCTACATTGATCATAAATACATCATTGTTGCAGTTAGGTTAATTAAAAGTTAAGTTAAATATGGTTGCACTGATGTTGATGCACTCCTTATGCTTAACCGCATAATTCTTTTTAACCCTCATGTTATGTTTGGGGTCCCTGAAACTCCAGAGCCTTGTTAACAGCTACTTTTTTTCCAGCTTGATCCTTTTTAACTTACTAATTTTATGGACACTGCAAATAACCAAAATTCTGTTTGGGGGCTAGGAGACGCCCAGCTAGAACAAATGATTAAAGACAGATAGCTTTTAGGTTTTAGTTTCTGTATGGTGTTGTGGGTCCACATCCCCTAATACGGTAAATACATTTAATTCATGTTGTTCTAATAGCAATTTTATTTTACTCACACAACACTGCAGTCTCTGGAACAATAAAGACCAAAGAAGTAAAGTCAATGTAACAAGACTGGTTTCCCCCTGAGCTCCAGTCTACCCTTTCCCAATTCCATGATAACAATAATAAATAAAATAAACGACATGTATTAAAATAAGCTACATACAATAATATCTTTGAGTCATGTGATTATTGTAAAAGGCAATTATTGTGACTCAGTCTGTAGCACTCACAGCAAGAAGGTCTTGGTCCTTTTTTTGTGGAGTTTACACGTTCTGTGTAAGGGATTTCTCCGGATGCTCCGGTTTCCTTCCACAGTCCAAAGAATTGGAGATTCAAAACTGCCCATGACTGTTTGACATTAAACGTGAGACCTGATAAACTTCGAGTAACCAGTAACGACCGAGTATGTCACAATCCAGTACACAATCGTTACATTTGCTCTGTGTTAGTTTAGATTTTTTCTGGAAGTCCGGTTTCTCAAGTTGTTTCAAGTAGTTTTAATATTTAATATCGCGACTTCTTATTAGGCTTGGTTAAACACACTGAACATGAAAACATGTTTGTTTAATCTGATCGCTGAACCCTTGTGTGTGGTTATTAAAGGGTGTGTGTGGGTCTCTAACTTACAGTGCAGTTACGGTCATGTTGATACGCTCAGCATCCTCTGCGTAGAAAGAAGAAAGAAGAATTTTACACTCCAATCTCCATCAAGTGTTTTGAACTTAATTCAATTGTTTTCGTCTGCAGATGAAACACGAAAAAGACGCAACTTGACCGACTCGTTAGCTGGTCTGAAGTGCAGTTGAAACTGGATGATGCTCTGTGCGGCCCCGCTCTTCTGAAGAGGAGGTGTTCACAGAACAGAAGACGCGGGTTTTGATTGGACGGCGCGTTCCAATCAGAACGGCTTTTAGCCAATCAGAAGCGACGTGCCCTAAGCGAACCTATATTCCCAAAAGAAGTCCAGCGAGATGTCATCAGAACTGCTTCGGGCAGGTCAGTCTGGACAAGGCATCGTCACGTTCTGGGCAGGGTAGTTTTACACATCAATCCATCGTCTACATGCTTCGTTGCGACGTGAGATCAGAGTGACTGAATAAAAGGAGACAAGAGGAACCAGCCTCTACAAGGCAATGAGGATAGATGGCATAAAGGATAGAAACAATTAATGTCTATGGTACTTAAGGTCCGACATGATAAATCACGCTTCACCACTTGATATGGTGGAAAACAATGAAAGGAGACTGTTGTATTATTATTTATTATAAGTTATAGATCAGTGAAATGTAAATCTACAATTTACATCAGTACTATCTGTATTGCATGGTAATAGCTGTAGTTTTTTCTGTAACATGGACATCGAACAAAAACAATATTTATTAGTATTTGATTGAAATGTCACCTATTAATAAATTTAAACATAATAAATAATTATAAAAACAGTATAATGAACTAAATCTTAATGACTGCAGACTGTCAATAACTTCACAAACACATATTTCCTCTAACAATAACTTTTATTTTCACCAACCCAGGAATGGATTTATGTTCTACATTCGCCCTCATGTGGTCAGTCTTAACAACGCATCCAAGACCTCGCTCATGTTATGATGCTGTATTTTAACAAAGGTACAGAAGTATGCTCGACTATGAATGTTAGAATGTGATTTATAAAGACAGTGACCAGGTTAAAGCAGGGCTTCAAGAACATAATTCCAGATATGCAGAATTTTTGAAAATTACTTGTTTTTTTATTCAATATTAAAGGAATACAAACATGTTGTGCACATTTATAAGCTTCAACTTAGTGGTATCTACAACTATTAATTTTGTTTATTAGATACACCTAATAGTGGGTAGCACTGTTACCTCACAGCAAGAAGGTCTTAAGATTGATCCCCGGGTGGGACTCCACTTTCTGTGTGGAGTTTGCATGTTCTCCCCGTGTCCGCGTGGGTTTCCTCCGGACACTCCGGTTTCCTCCCACAGTCCAAAGACATGCCACCAGGTTGATTTAAGACACTGAATTGTCCTGTAGGTACCTGCGATGAACTGGCACCCCATCCAGGTTGTTACCTTGTGCCTTGCGCCCGTTGAACAGCTGGAATAGGCTCCAGCACCCCTTCCCGACCCTAATTAGGGTCCCAGCGTACATGGGAAGGAGGGTGAGCATGGACACGAGATATATACTGTTTAGCACACATCTATGAAATGTATTCGCTGCTAATAAAGTACGTTTCTAGTTCATTAAAATATAATTCACTTTTTACCAGGTATAGCTCAAGAAATATAGAAACAATGCATATTATGGCAGTAATTTCAGTAACTCGCCATCTGCTGGCTAAAAAGGGAATCGCATGCTAGAAATCTCAACTACAGCGTTTATGAGGGTGATTTTTTTTTTCTTCAAAAATTAAAAGTTGCTGGGTCATAAAACACACAAATCTAGTGAAAATAAATAATGGAATTTGATCGAGTGTGTTGTGTCCATGTGTGTGAATTACGTTTTTTTTTTTGCACAGTAGCTTTTAGACTCTCTGCGGGTCTTAGACTTTGAAAATGGGTTTAGCGCTTTAAACGCCACCATGTGGTTAGTTTTGATAGTGCATTCACCAGTTTCAGTTCAACATAAAAGTAACTTTAGAATAGACCGATTTAGTGATTGAAACATTTACATACAGTGACAGATTATAACGCACATTTGTTTAAACAATTAAGAATAAGTATTTACACTGGAACTACTGCCACTGATTTTAGACGCTGCCTTCATAAAACAGTATTCACGATGAACAAGCACCACCACCACCGCTGCTAATGTACCAACTTGACCAACTTGCATAAATGGTTAACGTGATTCCTTTGTTTATTATTTTTGGAGCTCCTTGTCCTCTCAGTGAAAAATAGGCTCTCACAATCGCCACATCTCGTTCAGGTTGCCAGTGCCACCAAAAATACCCATTCCTTAGAATCTTAAACTAGCCCAAAATATATACAAAATTTCAATTAATCTAACATTAAAAAAACATATATTCTATTTTACTATTTAAAAGTATCATGTTTATAGGTGTTTCACAATTAGTATTACTGTTTATCTTAATGTTATTAATATTATTGTAATATTAGTTTTTTTTAGCAAGGGCAATATTTTGCGATCAATTATTGCGCATTCATACTTTTTCTCGACATTAGGAACACTTTTAATCCACTTTTTTCTTTTCCCAGTCCTTGAAATATCGCCTCCTGTATTTATCGATAAAGTATTTTTGAGTAAACGCCGAATTTGTTTCCGTCTCTCTCTCTCTCTCTCTCTCTCTCTCTCTCTCTCTCTCTCTCTCTCTCTCTCTCTCTCTCTCTCTGTGTCGTCCCGTATGGTTCTAGTATCGCCTTGAACGTGCTCGCCCGCCTTACAAACGAGCACAATTTGGCGTAAAAACCGCGAACCTGGCAACTCTGATCTCAGCGCATTATGGGAACTGGGAGAGGAGCTTGGGGCTGACACAACCTATTAATCAGAAACCGAACCATCTAGCTGACTGCTGGCAACTCTTCACTTCAGACATATTGTTCAGTCGAAGTGATTTCAGAGTGTCCACCGCCTCAGACCCTGGAGCTAAGGATATTTTCCCAGTCAGTGAAGGGAAAAGTAGATTTCTGCCTCGAGTCCTATACTCTGCGTGGACATCTTTACTGTCAGCCAGTAAAAGAGCACAGCCACTTTTTTGGACCTTAAGATTTACATTTTCATCATTTAGCAGACACCTTTATCCAAAGTGAGTTACGGGTACAGCTACGGTATACTGTCTGAGCAATTACGGTTAAGGGCCTTGCTCAAGGGCCCAACAGCAGCAACCCGGCAGTAGTGAACTGGTGACCCTTGAATTACTAGTCCAGTACTCCAACCACTAGGCTATGGCTGGCCCCAATACAAGATAATTGGTTCCATGACTGTGCTTGCTGATTCCATCAAGGTCACTGCTTAGTGAACTGTTACTTTCGGAACAAAAAGAATCAGGAGTCTAGTTCGAAGTGTATTGCTGTTGTCCCACATTCCTTGTTTATACCTTAATTGCCCCATTTTTAATTCATTCTGCGTCTTCCTCTGCTTTTGCTTAACGTGTTTGACAACATCTGAATTAAATAATCCACATACATTCAGCCATAGAATGTATATATAAGGGGTCAAGTATCACTTTATTTTAAAGCCCGTTGAATTTTCTTTTTAAAAATACCCAAATTTATTATGTTCTTATCAGTAGTTTCTGAAAATTTGTGTTTTAAAGTTGCATAATTAATTACAACTTGCATGCACTGAGATTTATTGTATATAGTATTATTACTAGTATTATTTAGTGTGCTACTTGACCCCCTTCCCATTTCCAAAAATATTTTAAGGGTATTCGCCACATCCGTCCCAGGGAGGTTGAACCACAAAGGCTGCAAATATTATTTCAAAGTGTCCCCCTTGAAAATAAACTTGATAACTTAATATTATTTACTCGAAGGGAGATATTAAGGGTGGGAAGTTTACAAATTGACACCCTGTGTGTATCTATCTATCTACATACACTATATATAGTGTATGTAGAGAGATGGATGGATGGCTAGATAGATAGATAGATAGATAGATATACACAGGGTGTCACTTTGTAAACTTCCCCCCATATCTCTCATCTCCCTTCGAGTAAACAATATTAAAAAATAGTTAAAACACGTCAATTTTATTATCAAATATATGTACGTACGCCCCTTTAGCCTTTACTACTTGAGGCCCCTGGACGGTTTCTCGAGGAAGTTCTGAGTGAGTGCTGCTTCGAGCGCGCATGCGCAGTGTGCTGCAACAGCCCTGCAGACGCCGCTATGTGCAGTGCTGTTTTGAAAGGCAGAAAAGCACTTCTTATCCTAACAAAGGACCTCAAGTTCCCTCTCTGAGCGTAAACTTTAGATTTTCATTTCACACTTAGCCTGACCAAAACTCTCCCAGTCTACCAGTTCCATTGTGAGGAGTGACTTCGAGGTTTGTAAAATATTTTTCTAGAAACGCCGCTCTGTTCTCTGACACAAAGATAGAAAGCCTCGTCGTGTTCTTCACAACTACACTTCATTGTTGTCGACACAAACGAGCTATATTTGCGTATTGTTGTTTGTTTAGTCGAAAAATGCAAGTGTTAGCGAGGTTCTGATAGCGATAGACGATTTGTTTTGAGGCCGTGAATAAAAAGTAGGCCAGGCTAGCTCGCTCGCTATGCTTGTTATGTACTTTTCCACTCTCGTACTCACTTTCGTAGTATTTGACTATCGGTTTGTTTTATGAACGAATGAATTCGATATACGTATTCATGCCTTCGTGTTTCGTACGGGTTTGGTTTTGTTTTAAAAGTATTATGATCAAAACTTAGTTGGATGAAGCTAACTGGATGTAGCACATTAGCTAGTATTATAATCTGGCTGCCATCAGCACTGCATAAAAGTTCGAACTTGTCTTAAGTTGCTGCCAAACTCGTTTCAGCACGAATCAGGGTATTTCATTTCTGGTGTTGTAATAAAGTGGTTAGTTGTTTGCCAGGCCTTAGCTGGTACTGATTCAGCTTTGAATGTAAATATATATACATAATTTTGGTTTTGAGAGGGGCTTAATAATATATTGTATCGATTGCTTTTCCAAGGTGGAGTAGAACCTGGAGTAGAAAGACTGTATGAGATGAAATTCAAAACATTTATTGTGTATTTTCACTAATGGTTTTACTGATTCGATCCAAATGATATGATAGTATATTCATGATCTCTATCATTTCAATCAAGTGTGCAAATATGACACAGTTGGTCACAGTTCGTATGTCAGTAGATCTACCTACACCGGTGATGACTTTAAATATCATGCTAACAGCATATATCTGTATAAACCTTATTTAAAACATTCTACAAGGTTTCTTCCTGTATTTTTAGGGAGTTTTTCCTTGCCACAGTCGCCCATGGCTTGCCCAACAGGGGGTTTTTGGTCTGGTGGTCCTAAACTCTGTAAAGCTGCTTTGTGACAATGTCTATTATAAAAAGCGCTATAGAAATAAAATTGACTTGACCTGACTCTTTTTCCTGAAACAACCCAAGCTGGAGTTAAGTGAAATCATACATTTTATATGCCACTAACCTAATGATATTTTATAATACCTTTAAAATCCCCGCTCAAAATTCAGTCAACCAAAGTGTGTCACTAGTGGTCTCATTTTAATGGTAATAGGGTTGTTGCCCAAGTGAAAACACAGACAACTTAAAGCAGGGTGTCTTTATATGCTCTTTTCAAGACTTTTTCAGAACATCACTCTGCTTTACATTATGATGTTTAGTCTACCAAGTTTGTTTGATTTTTTTTTAAATATCAGGGAAGCAAATAAGGCACAACCCTAGACATTTCAATATGTAAAGTACGGTTTTGTTTTCTTGTAAGTCCACAATAAGTCAAACTTATTTGTAAATTTTAATTTACCATTACACAACATTTCAAACCTAACTACCTGGTGGTTATGTTTTAATTTCGAATTTAGAGTCATCATGCATAGTTTCTCAGTCCATACTGGACTGGATACGTCCCATCTGTAGTTCTTACTGACTGCAGCATTTTGATTCTGTTTTTTCTTCTGTACTGCGTGGAATAAAAAGCTTGGTAATATGAAATATATAATTGTCAAGTGTGCTACGCATTTTAAATATGCTGTGTGTCGTGAAATAGTTTTTCTGGTTGAGTGTTCAGGTGTCAGACGTTCAGTTCTGTTCTGTGCACACAGTAATCTAGATTAGTGGTTCTAGTTCACAGAATAGTTCAATCATGTATTTCGTTTAAACGTCGACTGTTCTGGGTAGCTAGAACAATAGAAATGGAAAAGCTTTTTAATAATGCCCCTTTTGCGGTTTTCATATCACAAAGGCTAGCAAGCAAGAAATGATCGTACCTTGATTCTTAGTTCAAAATCCGCCAAATAAAGCTTTAGCTGTTCACCATATGCTGAGCCGTGTTCTCTGTAGTCAGGGTTGTTTATATCAAGATCAGCACGTGGATGTTTCCGACCGTGAGGGTTTTTGACATCTTAATTGTCGACATTTCCTGTGTTGTGAACACTGTGAAATGGAGGGTAACTTGTACCTTCCGTTCAAGATTTGAAACCTTTAAGTAACTAATGTTCAAAGCCATATTTTTAAGGTTTTGCATTTTGTTTGGCTACAATGGTCAAGTATGAAGGTTTTTTATTTATCTTTGTTCTAAGTGCGTAATGTGCGACATTGTAATGTTTTTGTAGCAGTAAATAATTCAAAACTTAAATTGTCAACATGTTTCGGTCATTAAGATTTCAGATGAAATCATAGTCGTCAGTCAAGATTTCTTTGGCGGTTGTACATCTGCATATCGGCCTTTCCAGTTTTCCATCAAGTATGACACTACTGGTGCTTTAATCTCAGTGAGTCAGAGTAAAAATTTCAGTGCTTGGAAAAATAAACACTCGAATCTGACTCAGCACGCTGACTGGTCATTCAAAAGCAAAATATAATGTCAACTACTATGTGTGAACTATGTCAAGAACTGCATATCAAGCTTTGCAGGAGCCACGATGGGAGTTTTCACATGCACGCTAAGAAAATATTTACATTTTATTATTTTTTAGGGTTCACTCCAAAGTCCACTTCTCTGCCTAGCATTGTCAGTTCTACACGTTCTTGCTATGTTACTTGTCATTAGTTCTGGAGTGCTGAGACAACCAGAGTAGCTGTTAAGGATGTAAGGACATGCCCACAATACGATTTTTAGTTTTTTTAAAACAAAATGAAATTGAAGACTTTATTTTTTTTCCTCTTGATGCTGTGTTTGTTTATCTAAATAATGAATGCCCTTTTGTTCTTGAGGTGGGTATCATATATGCAAAACAATTTTTAATTAAGCTGAATTTGGCTGGAAAATGTAGTGCCAGTGTCCTCTCCTGTTTTAAGGGATTCATTTTACATCAATTCGATCTGTCATTGACTGTGTCGTTACCACCATAGTGATCATTTACAGTGTAAAATTGCATTAGGGACGACATGGTGGCTCGGTGGGTAGCATCATAGCAAAAAAGAGATCAGGCTTCACTGGTCCAGGTCCTTTGTGTGTCGAGTTTGCATGTTCTTCCTGTCTAGATTTCCTTCAGGAGCTCCAGTTTCCTCACATAGACCAAAAACTTATCCTAGTGTTTGACATTAAAGATTTAAACTGGAATCAGGTGTACCAAGTAACTACATGTCCTGTCATAAATGTAACCGACAAGTTAACATCATGTTTAAATCCCTATAAAATATATTATTCTTTTAAAATGACAGGTGGGATGTTGCTGGTTTCACACTATGTGCTGTACAGTCGTGTGCATGTCTGAACATGTAATGCATTCATTGAAAAAGTTTTGTCATAATGTTTTACAAAAAAACCTCTGCACGAGACATAATTAGAAAGAATCTACAAAATCGGATACGTTTTAAAGTTCTTTACCTGCATTGGACTGAAGCATCAGTTCAACCTGAAATGAAAATCAACTTCAAGACTTTTTTGGGGGAATACAAATGCAGAAAACTTGTTAATCTGTGTTTTTGTGTAGGATGGGCCATGAAGAGTGTGAAGTCGGCATGCAGTGTTGAAGCCGTATCTGATCACTGTGTGGAGTCCTGTGTTTTATTAACATGCTTTTAGTAATGGCATGAGCAACCTGTCAAGGTAAAACAAGGTAAGGTGTACACACAGTCTCAGTATTTTGTATGTTTGTCTACCTATCATTTGGTAAATCGATTTTTGGGTGTCTTAATGCATAATTTTATATTATCTCAGTGTAGGTGTTTAGTTTATGTTTTAAAGTTGTACGTTCAGCCTGAGTCAGAGCATTTAGTGGGGTGTTCCCGGTCTGCAGTGGTCAGTATCTATGAACTGTGGTCCATTCCAACAGTCGATCTACTGTAGCTCAAATCGCTTGAAGAAGTTAATGCTGGTCCTGATAGAAAATATATACAGAGTGCATCACGGTTACCGGGAGGACTTGGCAACTTAAGGGGGACCAGCACAATATTAGAAACGTTCTCATAATGTTTTGCCTGATCAGCGTATTCAAATGCTTCAGGTCAAGCTTCACAGGGGACGAGAACGGATAAAGCTGGCCATGTCACGGGTCCCAACCCCGCCTCCTCCGGGGGAGATGACATCAGGACCTGTGGCAGAGAGCTGGTGTTACACACAGGTGAGAGAGAACAGACTTTCTTAACTGTTTTTTTTTAAATCCTATATGCCTATTTTTTATATATCTGTGGAATATCTTACCCGTTAGGTTAAAGTAGTGAAGTTCTCCTACATGTGGACAATAAACAACTTCAGTTTTTGTCGAGAGGAGATGGGAGAGGTGCTTAAAAGTTCCACCTTCTCTTCTGGTCCCAACGACAAAATGAAGTGGTAGGCTGATTTAGCAAAGTTACTTTACATTAACAAATAAAGTCTCAAATATCTATACAACTTGACAGATCATAGTGAATCCAAGCCCGAATAAATATAATGCCATTTTGTCCCTGTAGGTGCTTAAGAGTGAATCCAAAGGGACTGGATGATGAGAGTAAAGATTATCTCTCCCTCTACTTATTACTTGTAAACTGTCCAAAAAGTGAAGTGAGAGCAAAGTTCAAGTTCTCCCTATTAAATGCCAAAAGAGAAGAAACTAAAGCCATGGGTGAGATTTATTATTTTTTTAATTTTTATTAAAATCGGTGTTTTGCATCGTAAGCTGGATCACATACAAACCCATTCTTGTTTCGCTTATGTCTTACAGAAAGTCAAAGAGCATATCGCTTTGTCCAGGGAAAGGATTGGGGCTTCAAAAAGTTTATTAGGCGAGATTTTTTACTAGACGAGACTAACGGACTTCTACCGGATGACAAGCTCACTCTATTTTGTGAGGTACCGTTTTGAGCATCAGTGGCCGGAAGTTCTGCTGAAGTAGGTGCGCTTCGTTGTCATGGTGATTGTGTAATTTGTACGTTCTGCCTGGCCGGCCTCCTGTAGGTGAGCGTGGTTCAGGACTCCGTGAACATCTCGGGTCAGTCCAACATGAACATGCTGAAAGTGCCGGAGTGCCAACTGGCTGATGACCTGGGCAGCCTGTGGGAAGGATCCAGGTTTACAGATTGCAGCCTGTTTGTTGGAGGACAGGAATTCAAAGCACACAAATCCATCCTGGCAGGTGTGGCTTGAGTAAACAATGCCGATTTTGATAGATACAGTTCTGTCGTAACTTTTTCTTTCTCATTTGGTTTCGCAGCACGATCGCCAGTATTTAACGCCATGTTTGAACACCGAATGGAGGAGAGTAAAAAGGTAGGATTAGCAGTTACAGTGTAAAACATTGCAGTGGATTGTTGGATTCTAAGAATGTCTCTTCCCCCTGGGTTCCTTTTTCATGTTTTTTTCCTTTCTGTAACACCATCAGAACCGCGTAGACATCAGTGATGTTGAACCAGATGTTTTTCGGGAGATGATGGTCTTCATCTACACAGGCAAAGCTCCAAACCTGGACAAAATGGCTGATCACCTGTTAGCTGCAGCAGACAAGGTAAGGCACTAACATTTATGTTTACTTAAGGGTGTAACAGTGGCAACTTGGAAGTTGGGAACACTGGTCCTTAAAGGCTAAGCACCACCTGATATACCTCTTTGAAGAATTCACAGTATTGTAGCTACTGAAAAATATATAGACATGAATCAACATGTTAATTAACATAATAAAAATAACATGACTAATTTGCGTTAAAAAAAATGAGTTCTCCAGACAATATTTCTGAATTTGTTGAAGCCTTTATTTGTCATTACACATATACAGATGTACAGTACAACGAAATTATTTCTTCACAAATCCTGGCTTGTTAAGGGCCTTGCTCAAGGACCCAACAGTGGCTGTGTAGCAGAGCCTGGATTCGAACCAAC
>JAYDZG010000016.1:15183686-15198287 GCA_034509265.1 Microcambeva bendego | reverse complement strand
AAATGCTGATATAAAATAAACAAGGTATATACAAGGTAACCCATGAGCACCAAAAGCAGGATTTAAATGTATATACCGTATTATATGCAATTGATTAATTACTAAATACCACCATATTTTGATGTATTTTTTAATGTGTGCTTCACAAGCAGTGAATGTTGACCACTTTGTAGGATTTGACCTGATGCCTCTTTTGCCTACTGGGATTGTAACAGAGCATTTCATCTATAATTCAGGGGGTGATGAGGTGATGTCTAAAGCCAACACATTCAGTAACATATTGTCTTCTATTCCGGCCTGTGATGAAGATACTGTTTATGTTATACTTTTGCCTAGATGGTTTCACTTAGATTATAAACTAGTATACTGCTGTGTGTAATGTGTACTTTAGTATATTTGCATAATTGTCAACCATTTAAACGGAATTATAACACACATTTATTTAAATTAAGCAAATAACAACAAGGTCATGTGGTTGGTGGATTAGCCAAAGCCTCAGATTGTATCTTGAAGAACCACTAGTGAAGTGCACCGGACTACAATAATTATAATAATGGACACACCATCAAAGGGTATCATGGGGCTAAGTGGGTAGGTCTGTCTCACTGTGCCAGCAAGAAGGTCCTACGTTCGATCAACAGATGGGTGGTCTGGGTCCTTTGCATGTTCTTCTCGTGTCTTTTTGATTTTCCTCCAGAAGCTCCCACAGTTTAAAAACATGCAGTCAGGTTCATTGGTTTTTCTGTGTACCCTGATTGATTAATCAGTTAAGAAAGTAGGTCAGTGACTGTGATAGTTAACATAGTTATTGCTTGTTATGTTAAATTTATACATAACTTATAATTTTCAACATTTTAAAATAGGCTTAACAAACAGTTATCACAATATGTTATACAAAGTCCTGACAAAGTATTTTCCTGGGACTTAATCAAACCAAATGAAGAACTATTTACGTCAACCTGAGCAAGCTTGGAACAGCATTGGGTATTTTTTAAATGGTTGGCATTCGTAAATATCAAAACAAAAGAACCTAAATGAACATAAAATGGCAGGACTCAAATTTTAAAGGCCACAAGACAGTAGACCAGAATCTGAAACTACAAGTTCTAGGAATTCGTCTTTATGCTCACTATACATCTAATTAAACTATAGAAATGGGATCACTGTACTGAATATAAACTCAAAGTAAACAATATAGCAGCAACATAAATAGTACAGCATCAGACAAATTTTGCAATGCAGATGTACAGTACGGTTAAATATTTCAGTTTACTAGACATTTTAAACCATGCCCAGTTCATTTGGAACTGTCCCAGCCCTGTGTTTAAACTCTTCTGTTTCTACAAAGAATTTAGAGTATGTGGAAATGTCAAAAGAGCATTTGTGAGACACTCATGTTGACACCATGTCTTTATGGACCTCAGCTAGTGCCCCAAAGCACTAGCAAGTCATGCTGAAACAGGAAAGATACTTCGTAGAATTTTCCTAGAAATTGTACTTTTCTTTTATTTAAAGTACAGTGAATTTAGTCTAGTAGTAATACAGGACGGGGTGAGGGCTGTTTCCATATTTATGACTTTCAGATAAACGTCTATAAATGCCTGTTTTTTATAAAAGTTTTAACCCAAAACATGCAAATTCACAAATGTAAAGGGGCACTTAAATACTGTTTACATCACCGTGAACACAGAGTATTATTTATTACTCGAACCAATCGCAGTGATTATGGAGCGGCACCTGTCTTAACAACCGATCAACACGACTGATCCAAGGGCGGAGGCGGGAGTTCAGGTTTAGGAACTTTAGTGTTTTATGAACTCCACTTGTAAATGTGTAGTCTCCTCTAATTAATCTCTCTGTGTTGGAAGTGCGTAAGCTTGTAAAATCTCTGTGTTCATGCTGATGCTTTGGTTAATAAAGCAGTTTTGTTAAAGGTCTTCTCTGAAATAACAGCACTGTTGGTTTTCTTTTCAGCCAACACACTTTAGAGGTCTCTATTACATTACAACACCCCTTACCATGGACCGGCTCGTAACACTGTACCCATGTTACCTCTGTATGTACATACTGTCATTCATGGAAGCGCATTTTCTTTCATTTTCTGGTAAAATTAGGGTAAATGTAGCTAAAATGACATTAATATTTATGTTATAAAATTAGTACATTAAATTGTTTGTAATTTAACATTAGTGCCATGATAAATAGTGCCACGAATATTATTAGTTAGGTTTTAAGTGAAAATCTGCAAAATAATGCAAAAGTGTCTGCGAATCCATTCTTCTATGAAGAGTCTATGACTCCATCGTTGCAGATCACGTACAACCATACATGCTGAATTTCTTCCCTGGAAAAGGTACTATCCTGGCCCCCTTATTCCCCAGACTTAAACCTAGTTGAGCATCATCTTCCAAAAGCTCTTAGATGTGCTGCAGTCAGCATGGCTCCAGATACCCGTGACAACCTACTAGGAACTTATTCTGTCACTCCCAGCTCTTCATAAAGGAACTCGACAGTGTATTTTACCTCGAATACATGCTAAGCTGTTGTGAGTATTTCATATTTACCTGGCCCAACCTTTCAGATCCATAATTGTTATTTGTATGCAAAGATTGAAAAGAAATGCTTGTATGTTTGAGATGTATAAAATAAAGCCTACACACCCTACAATCGATAATGGAACGTAACCTGCTGATTGTAAGTAAGCACATTAGAAAGCTAAGCTTGGCTTCAGGGCTTGGATGGCAACCGGTGATCAGTCATTAAGACTGATACATAATTAATGCTGCGGCCAAAACGCAGCAGAAACTTTAGATCAATAGTCTACAGGATGCACAATTAAGTAGAACCAGGCCTGAGTTATGTTGTATGCTAAATATACGGTTCTAAATTCATTTTGTAAAATATTTTATTAAATGCGTAAAAAGAATAGTGTCATTTTAATACGTTTGAAGTCCATTAAACACTGACCAGGGTGCAAAGCAATGGTTTACTGTTCAACAAAAGACTTAATACTGATTATAAATAATGAATAAACTAAGTAGTAACAGATGGCAGTGAGCATATTTAAGGTATGTATGGCTCTGGCTATGAAGTTGCTAACTACAGTATAAAGGGATTTGAATGAAAATGGATCAAAATAAATGGCCATATGGCAAACATTCCCCACTGAATTATTGGGCCAAAGCAGGAACACCATTGTGGTCAGAATGACATTGTTATCTTCTTCAACACAGCGTCAGACCGGCAAAATGCATTTCCTATTGATCCCTTTGATGCTAAATTTGACACAGCCCTCTCAAAAGTCCTTTACTTAATCAACTTCTAGCTTTGAGCTTTCAGAACTGGTTTATCATAGAGACTTGATTTAACAATTAGGGGTTGCCACAGCGGATTGTGGTTCGCATTATTGTCTTGGCATAGTTTTTTACACCGGATGCCCTTCCGGATTCAGCCCACATATTTATCCGGCTTGGGACTGGAATTACAATGCACTGATTTCTGCATCCTAGTGGCTAGGTGTTTATAGGACAATTCTGTGTCTCAAAATTCATATGGTGGCATGTTATTGGACTGTGAGAGGAAACCCATAGCAATGACATGCTGAACTTTGCACAGAAAGGACCTGGATCATCCCACCTGGAGATCAAACCCAGGACCTTCTTGCTATGAGACGACAGTGCAACCCACCAAGCCGTACACACATTGGTAAATAGTTTTTTTTAAGTAATGGTTGTAATGTTTGTAATTAAAAATGCAAGTGTTCAAATAATGCAGCGATAAATTCCACAAGCACATCAGAGCCAGTTTGAAACTCATCATTGCTACATGTCAGCTGGGCTCTATCTGGCAGGCATATCTGGAGGGAGGTAAGACTGTGTGGGTCTCACTGTGTGAGTGGGGTTTTCAAATGCTATTTAGGGACCCTAACTGGCAGATAATGAGGTGCCTATACAGAGTGTATGGGTGATAAAGGTTTCCACTAAGGTGCGCGCATGGGTCAGAGGAGGAGAAAACAGCAACACACCCATCTCGACTACAATCAGGGATCCCCGAGCAGCGGAACTGATTATGCTAACTTTGGATAAAATAGGCCAAAACACATTATTTTAAAAAAGAAAAACAACAAAAAAGAAATTCAAGTGTCCCCTGTGATGGACTGTCTCTCTGTCCAGGGCTTCTTGCATTTTACACTGCGTCACAAGTGACCCTCGTCAAACCTGGAACATGTTAAAAAAGGTCAAACTAAATGAAAAAATAAAAAATGTTTAACAAGTTGCTTGTCCTGTGTGTATTAAGAATCTCTGTATTGATAGTTTAACCTTTATCAGTGTGTCATTCATATTCATTGTGTGGTGGCAGGTCTTATTTGTGCTCCCCTCAATGAGAGAAAGCGGAAACAAGCGCTCTGTGACCCGCTCTATTTGTGTCCCGGGCAAATAGCCAGATGCTCAGACTGCATTCATCGTGACCCTGGAAGGACCAAGGTCTTTTAAAGAGTGTGTGTGTGTGTGTGTGTGTGCGCGCGTGGATGTAAGCTGTACAAATACACCACGCATGCTCCCATAGTCCACTGGAACAGGACCTGAAACCATAGAGCACAATTACACAAACACGGCAGCCAAGACTCAGCTGACTTTCTGTTTACGGGAGTTTGCGACGTTGCTCGGCAACGGCATCGTATCAGACGGAGAGACTCGGGACTGTTGTGCTCATTGCTGGTCGGTTTTGCAGTCCTTTTACTCGGGGAGAAAGTGTGTGTTTCGGGTAGGGGGAGGCTGAGATTAATGCTAAAAGTCGTGACCTTTAGACAGGAAGTGACTGGACGCTCATGAGTTGGGTGTGTTTGTATGACTAGAGATTTATGTTCTTGATGAATGTAGGATGGATGAAAGCTAAAGAAAACAGACACCCCGAGTGTCATTCAATGGAGAATCACTACTAGTCAGTGATCATAATGTTATGCCTGGTGGGTGTATATACAATGTGGATGTTGACCAAAGGAAAAATAGTTATCTCTTTGTGAGGTCTATCACTACGATAGAAACTGTGCTCAACACAAATGGGTAAAACATACCAAACACTCCAGACATGATAAGCAGACTTAAGCTATGAACACGTCTCCTAAACCTTCTTTATTTTACTTCTTTAGTTTTTTTTGTTAAACTACATGACATCAGAAAGCCATTATTGTCGCTATTGGTTACTGTATGTTAAACATTTCATATATTATATTTTTATTTGGTGTTATTAAGAGTTTTTCTCATCCACAGGGAAAGGTTGTCACTGTTTTAATGTGATTTATTTCACATCACATCCAGATTGAAATGTTTTTGGTAAACATATAGAAATGTTGGTCCATTCACCTTGATAAATGAGACGGGCGGTGCAAGTGGGCGTGAGCCATGAGTGCAAAGCCAGCAGCCTCGTACAGACCTTTACAAAGACAATGTCATCACCTTTCACCAAATGACCTCCTCTGCTGAATCAGTTGTCTTGCTCATTCCCCTTCTCATCCTGAACCTCACACTGCCCTGTCCTGTCCTGTCCTTCCTGTCTATCTCTGGCTCTGCATCCTGTACTTCCCTCTGTTGACCTATTGATGTTTCTTTAGCCAAATAGACTGGAGATCTTCATTCCAGATTGACCTCTCATATACTACCCACGCGGTTCGGATCTGTCACAGTTAATGAGACAGCTTTGCCATACCATATGGCTATAAGTACCGGGACACCCCTGGTAATTACTGAGTCAGGTGTTTCAGCGACACCCGCTGCTTCCAGATGTACCGAATCGGAATGAATAGCTTTCAGCTTTGTGACAACAGTGGAAGATCCTTATTTTTGTCATTGTTTGATGAGTTAAGTTAGGAGGAACACGCTGAACACAACACTTTTGCCCTAGGAAATGAATTAGGATGTCGACGGTGACCCAGGTCTTTTAATCACCTCACTAATGGTCTTTTGACTGA
This sequence comes from Microcambeva bendego, assembly GCA_034509265.1. Taxonomy (NCBI): domain Eukaryota; kingdom Metazoa; phylum Chordata; class Actinopteri; order Siluriformes; family Trichomycteridae; genus Microcambeva; species Microcambeva bendego. The sequence goes on along the minus strand of JAYDZG010000016.1, from coordinate 15,192,319 downwards.
AGGGTCAGAATGTGCCAAAGAAAGAACAATACCCCCCTAAAAAGTGAAGACCATCGTGCCCATCGTTTTTGAAGTTGATGTCAAGCAAGTTCATGTAAGATGTCCACATGCTTTTTATGGCGCAAAAGAGCAGCTGTGAAAGTGACTGGACGTGATGTACAAAAAGTTCAAGCCAGAAGCAACATCCTAAATATCTGAACCATTTGGCGACGGGCAGTGAGTGCCTTGTCGAACTACAGCCAATGAGAAATGTGGGACAAGTGCATATTAGAACACATCTGCATACACACAAGCTTTACGGTATTTGTGACATTTTTACCCAGGCCACACCAGAATACCCATGCTGCGTTGCAAAAAAAGTTTCCTCACTACAGAACCAACAATCTCTGGTGTTTTTTTCTTTGCTTTCACACTGCACATCAGTGCACGAACAGCTGTGATCTTTCACGTCTTGTCATGACACTATAAAACCCTGTGTCACTGCTTGGATGTCTTTCCGTGACAGAACATAAATAAAACATGAAAAATAGTTTGGAACAGACTCATCTGTGATTCGTCCCGATGGTCGATCCCTATGGATGTTTATTATGGAAGCTCTTCCGTTAGTCTGGATAAAAACGTCAGCTAAATGAATGCTTAACTAAAAAATGGAGATGTTATTTAGGGGAAAGTTACGGTCGATTTTCTAGTAAATCTTTAGTTTTGTTTTTTCTCAGTGCAGAAAACATATTAAAATGATTGCTTGTAGTAACTAATGATACACTACAGCTGCAACAGGCTCAGAAATAAAGTTCAAAGCATTACGTTTTTAAAAATAATTATCTAAATTGTTGGATTTGGAAAAAGTTAAACTGGTTTGAGGTGTTTCTTCATGCTGAGGAGTGTTACTTTAAATATTTGTACATGCACTAATGTGCTTAACATGGTATGTTGTAATATCTGTTTATGTACTGTGTAAAAAAACTGGTTTTACAACCTTCTGGGTTCAAATTTGGACCAGGACTTTACACCACCAGCACATATGTACAGTAAAAAGCTCTTACTATTAGATGCTGACAATCTTTTTCTCAGAAGTATACACTCGTGGAAAAAAATAAATACCACTTCAAAATTATAAGTTTTTTTTTAGATTTACTGAAATCTGTTTATGTGTTAAACCAAAATGAGTAGTATTGTTCTATTATATTAGAATATTTATTCTAGTTTATAGAAAAACCAACACTGCTCATTTTGGTCAAGCACACACCCATAAATTGCAAAACTAAAAAAATAAAGATTTTGAAGTTCTCTCTTATTTTTTTTTTCCATATATTATACCAATGGTCACCCAGGTGGCACAGTGGGATATTTGGCTACCAAACCAGCTCACAGACTGACCACACTAAATTTAAAATAAAAAAGAATAATAATCCAAACGTTTAGGGATTACGCAGGATTTACTTTTTACTCTTTTTATTATCGTAGAGAACAATGATTTTCACTGATGTTATAAACATGTGAAGTCTAGAACCTCTTTGGAAGATTTATTCAAGATTTCTTTGTTTAACGTTCATGGCTTAGAAATGAAATTGTGATTATTTACAAATCTAGACTGAAAGGGAAAACTTTTCCCAGCCCTGTAAATTAGTATTTTGTTCTATGCGGAGTACAAGCTGTACGTCTGTTATGATTAAGTACCTAAGCCGATTCATTCTTCTGCTCTGTTTGACAACAGTTGTGTGGTTCTTGTTAGCACTAAAACGGCATTACCGTTCCCTTTCCCTTTCGACAGGGGGGCCGAGCGCCCTGTGTCTCTTTGAAATCTTTTCAGCTTTGATCTGTTCATGTAGCTGTCTTGTCGGCGTAGCGGCTTTACAAAACCGTGAGGAGCATCATAAATTACAATCAGAGCAGATAATTATGAAGAACGTTTGCTTTATTTAGGTTTGATGCTTGTTCTTTATCACTTAGACACCAGAGATAATTGCTATTCTCCAATTACCAAAACAAGGTCAGGACTCTTGTGATTAAGCCTTGACACCACGCATGACCATGAATGCCCTGCTAAAATTGGCCCTCCCAGACGGAGCCACATATGCGAAACCACTGGCAATGTTCCCACGTGCCTTTCAATGATGCAGGAACTCACTGTTTTACTCTGTTTTTGATTGCATTTTTATATACAGATACATTAGAGGTGACAGAATCCAAGTGTATTGCTAAAAATAACTATACAATAGTTGAAAATAACCATTTGCAGCATTAAAACATTTTAAACAGGCAGGTTTAAAATAAATCTGACTATATAAGGTAATGCAAAAGTGGGGGGCTTAAAAGTCAAACAAACATGTCACCAGGAACTGACCACACTAATCCATGCTTTTATATTTGGTGTAATAGTACAGTGTTGAGTATGGTTCATGGCAGCATAGCTTCACAGTCTATGTAATTTGTAGGGGCAAGGTGAAAAATGAGATTCTATCAGAGATGACCTCTGTAAGAGATGAAGCATTGATGATCTAACGGGATGATGGATTGAGCATTGCTCCAAGATTCCTAGCCCTATTCTCAACCAGCATTATGCTAATCAGTTCACTAATGGATTTGCCATAGAAATCCAGAGGGGTTTTAAAAATTGTCACACGAGATTTTGTTAAAGACGTTCAACCCTGTGGAATAAATTAACGTTAGTTAAAGATTTTCTTATAACCACAGTTAAAATGTCCCCCTTTAATTTTGTCACCCTCTTTTCAAAAAGTGCCGGTAATTCGTTTTTTGTCACTCCTGAGCTGGTTTGTGTTGTTTAAAGACATAGCTTGCGTACCTCTGAAAATTCAACTTTTATTTTTTTATTTTGGACAGTTTTTGCATAAAAAGCACTTTCAGTCGTAAACCAGTACACATAAAATATGGACTTTACTGCAAAACCAGTTGTAACCAGCAAGCAGCTAATGTTTTTTTTCCCACCAGGGTAGTTCTTCACGTAATGGTGTTATATTTATTTTACTGCAGGACAGTTTCAGTGGCATTTGTTTCAAAACAAAAATGGTGGGTGTTAAAGCTTCATTCGGTCTGTATGGAAGGTGTGAAACATGATTACAGACGTTGTTTATCATGTGAATAGGCAGGTAGATCAGGGTCTGGGCCAGCATTTGGTTGTAGCCTAAGGATTTTTGACCTAGGAACATCTCATTCTGTTTTTTGATCACCCCTTATCCAACCTCATTTTCGTCCTGACTTATATTCCGACCTTGTCATAACATGATTTAAAGTATAATGGTAGTTTTATTCCATTTCTGTTTTTTTTAAGTAGAAAAAGGAAGGAAATGAATATGTCTCACAAAAGCATGTCTAGATGGATCTTGCTTTGTTCATCATATTTGCGACAAGAAGCTTTGATATCTTCTAAACTTGGTGACACCAAATAAAAGCTCAAGAATGATATTTAACGGCAACTTTTCTCTCCTCCATGTAAAGCAGGGACAGTGTTCAGTTTCGACCTGTCATATTTTTTTTCTTTTGAGGGGCGTCACAGTGATCTCAGGGGGTCTGTACGCATCATAACCTTCCTGACAAAAGATTTATGTCTACCTGGGCTTGGGACCAATGGCCATGCTGTTTCGGATGTCCTATATTCCATGAAACTGACTTGATGTAACTTAAAGCCAACCATTTACAAAGCGTTGTGAAGATTGTGTGTGACATGAGGCCAACTGAGGGCTAATGTTTTTGCTTTCCTTCAAATCTTAAGTCATAAACTCTACCCGGACTGTCCAGTATTGAAGAGTTGTTCTACTTCTTGCTAATTTAGTCAATTATACCTGATTTTGGGAAGATAATTAGCCCAGGCTGTGAGGCCATGAGACTGTCCCGGTGGCCTCTGGCACATTTCTATGCCTGTATTGTAGATGGGATCTGATGGTCAGGTTGTGGAATTTGTGGTATGCCTGCTTGACGCCAGAAAGATCACATCGCAGGGGAGCCCGAGTGTATTTTTAATTCTTTCAAAGGTGTAAGCGAAACAGTCCGACTTATAGTGTAGATCGTAATGATAAACGATGTTTCATACTGGCCTGCTTTACACATACGCAATGTAACCTTTTATTTTAAACAGAATTGTAAGGTTTGATGAAACCGGACACCCCTCAGGTCGTGTGAAAGATGGTACGTTCCACAGTAGGTGTGTCTTTCCTGCGGGCAGCAGAGTGAAGATCAATGAAGCAGGAGATTTACCGAAACTGGTTGGACGGGTCGAGGTGGGAATAAACCATCCACACTGTACATTTTGTGCAAAAAACGTTTTAACCGAAGAAACACCTGCGTCCGAATACAGAGACGAATTGAAACCAGTGAAGATCGACATTAGAAGAGTGCGATGTGGAAACATTGCTGTTCCACACAAGCCTGATTTACTATTGTGTTTTATATACGGACTCAGTTGTGTCGATCGTTGAAAGAAGGACGCAGGAATTAAACATGATCTTTGCGAACACCGCCAATCCGATGAGGACTCCTTATCGAAAACAGGTTAGTTATCCTTTATTAACTTTTAATTTTTTACATCAAAAGCAGACCGGGGTACGATGCCGGACAGGCCAGAGCCAAATAATCCTGGACGGTATATGGTTACATGGTGTGATCGCAGCAGACATTTAATGTATTTATCATAATAAATAACAATGAATAGAATTTAGCTCATAAAATAGCTTGGCATGTTTTTGTTTTTCTTTGATTTCTAATGTAGACAGTCATATGCGAGTCCTAAACAAGTATTTAAATCTTATTAAATGCATTCTGAGATTAAATATTATAAATATAAAGACTTATGTAGAAATAACTATCAAATCATAAATATAGTACATTTGGAAGATTTGACACTCATCTTGGTGGCTCCTAAAAACAATCAATACTGTAAGATTAGTAATCATGTTCTTACTGAATATCTATTGTACATCTTTTTACCAGCACTTCTAACAAATAGGCTTTTCCCCTTCCCAAATCTAAACACATCTTCTACGTTTTTAGTCCTACCTGTGCCATGACGCATGGCGAATTCAGTTATAAGCACCTAATAAACGTGAATAGTGGTGATGCTGAGAGTTTGGTGTAACCTTGGGTGGTAGCACTGAGCACTGTGAAGTGTACAGGGAGGGATCAGTCAGTACGAATGGGATAAGTAGAGTTTTCTGTGGTAACTTGTATCAGGATCGTTTGGGTGTGCGAGTTGATCCTGAGCTCATGAATATTCAGCAGTTTGTACAGCGTTTAGATACAGGACCAACTGCTGGGTGGGGTCTAACCAAGCAAAGGGCACAAGAAGATATTCCAGATAAAGATGTGTCAGTCCATCCAACCATACATCTAATGATAAATGTGTTCGTCTGTACAGTAATCAGTCTTAATTCCATTCATCTGTCAATATATGTAAGGTCTGTCCATTTGTTCATCCATCAATTTATGCACACGCCCATCCACTTAATCCATCTATTTAATCCGGTTTGATACTGTTTGTATCCATCTGTAATTGTAAGTTTCTCTGACCTCTATTTATCCATCAGTACACACCATCTGTTTATGATTTCAATTCTCCATCCATCCATCCATCCATATGAGTACATGTGTGTATGTGTGTCCATCCTTCATTCTATCGTTCTCTAATTCCATTTACCCAACAAGACGGACATCCATCTGTTTATCTGTCAGTCCATCGATCTCATTAAAATATTTCTTTATGTCTGTATTTTATGTCTGTATGTTTACTAAAGTTGGCCGTGTATTAAATTGTAATACAATCGCCTAACCGCCCATCTTTCTCTTTAAATGCAAATTTAGGACAATAAAAGGACATCGCATGTTCTAAATTGTTTCATTTCACTTTAGTGTTGTTTATCTATCCGTCTATAATCCAGGTATCTAATTTCCATTTATTTATGATAAGATGTAGTCATAAACACAGTCACATGCTTACACGTCCCAACACATTTACATATATTCCCGCATAGCCTAGCCCGACTCTGATCGGTGGGTGTTGGAGATGCAGCGCAGGACTCCAGGATTTCACAGTTTATAAGAACCATATGGTGCAGTATGACTGCAGCACATAGTCCGGGACCCAGGGGATACACCAACGCTTGAAAGATGGCCCGGAAATTGAATCTGATCTTTCCCTCTGCCTGCCTTACTCTATTTCGCACCTCCTCCCAGTCTTTCCATTTCACCAGTCCTCCCTCTCTTTTTTCTACAGAGCTTACTCTGAGGTTTCTAATGTATAATTCATTCTCCAGTTTAACGAGCGTTGGAAATACTCTAGTAGAGTTTATGCATTATCTATAGGCCGGTTGGAGGGTTAGAGAAAAGGAAAGTACTACCACTGCTCTGAAAGATCTGCGCATTACAGAACGGTCTCGAAGCCTACAGGATTAATGGAAGACCTTCTCAGCGGTGCGCTGCCTTGTTCTTTTGAAGAGTAAAGCATGTGTTCTCTGACGCACACTCTATATTTCTTTCGTCGAGCTGGAACGCATTGCTCGGCGGAGTGGCTCGACCTCTTCAGTAATGAGCCCGGAGCGGCGTGTCCAGGTTCACCTGAGCGTCCACATGTGTGAGGTTACAAGTTCACGAGGCACTCTAACAGAAATGGGTCAGTGTGTCAGGAAGCAGAGGGACACACACACCCCGAGGTGACTTTTTTATGTGGTGTACAACCTCGTTCAGGCATTAAAACCACACACACACAGATCGTACTTGTACACATCATTCACCTTGTCGACGGCTGTATATCACGTCTGTATGTCACGTTATTACGTCCTCGTTTCCTACACGCCCGTCTGAAGAGAGAATTTATACAGGCAGCCATTTTGTGCCTGCCGAGAGGGACTAGCAGAATAGGTTTTTATGAACGAGCCAGAAACAGGAAGTGAGTCACTGATGTGGGCCGCAGTTCGTCTACGGTCTGCGGTGAGAGAGAGGCCTGTGTTTCCTGTATCCTTTGTCATGTGACCTTTCCTAAAAAAAACTTGCATTCTTCCTACACTGGCTGCGTTCAGGACATCTGTTGATCCTGCCTTAGTCAGAGGTCTAAATGAATTTTGTGGTTTGGTAGATGTTATGGTTGCAAGACCCGACTCCTAAAATGTCTCATTGTATCCAGTGTGTGTTTAGAGTGATGCACATCCTAATAAGAGAGTGATTCATTTTAAGGTCAAATAAATAGTTGACTATGAGTTTCCTTGTGATGAGTTGACCCACTGTTCAAGGTGTACGGTACAATTAAATACAATCATTTCACTGAAAAAAAGACAGCTTATAGATAAAAGTATTCATATGGGTTAGAGGTATGTGGGTCTGACCACGGATAGCAAATACATCCTAGACAGCAACCAACACTCGTTACCGTACTCACTTACTCAATCACACTTAAAACTTAAGGAGAACACACACATTAACCTGTACAACCTGAGGTCTTAAGCACTCTCAGATGGGGCGTCCGCAAAAAACATTCTCGCCTTTGTCCAGAGAATTCCTCATCAGATGGCTGGCTTATCGCTCCTGTACAGAGACGGCGAGCTTTCATGTTAACCCGGGTCTTACAGGTGAAATGAAGCGGAAGGTTAAATTCTTCACATGTGTGTAGTACATTCAAAATCAAGGTAGAAATCTACAGCAGCAAATGAGATAGAACTGTATTTGGATAGGACTAAATTGCCAGAACAAAGGATACATGTATGAAGATGGAAGACAGGCCCCCGGGACCCATGTTGTTGTGCGATACCCAGTCAACCAGCAAACAATGTCCTTGCCCACCATCTGAGACTTCTACAGTGAACAGAATAGATGACAGATTTTAGCTTTGGATTTTTCACTGAGCACCAGCATCAAGAGTCTGAACCCCCTGCTTTGAATCTTTGTTGTGACGGTCCCAGATATTTGTAGGCCCAGATATAATAGGAGGGTTGTGTCAGGAGGGGCATTTGGTGTAAAAAAAAAACCCCAATGCCAAACTGCTGTGGTGACCCCTAATGGAATAAAGGACAGATTAAGGGCCAGACGTATTTTAGTGGTTAGGGTACTGGATTAGTAATCCAAAAGATGCTGGTTCAAACCTCACTACTGCTGGGGGGGGGGTAAACCCTACTTGCTGTATACTGTAACCGACCGTGGACCAACACTTACAATAATAGCAATACATTAGATTTAAAATGCACTTTACATTTGTGCTACAGGGATAGAGTAAAAATTAAACACCAAGAAGCATAGACGTATACAAACATAAAAGCATCCTAAAAACTTTGATTCAAATTTTGTTCAAAGAAACTTTTTTAAACCCTTTTTAATAATGTGGTGCCCTCATATGGTCAGGGAAGCCATTTCATAGACGAGGTGCAGAAGAGCAGAAAGCCTGATCACCCATGGTACTAAGCTTAGTTCTGGGAACTTGGTGTACCACACCATTCTTCCTAAAGATCTAAGCTCAAATTAATGTTTTGATTAGGGTCTGGTGGTTCTAAAACTGTTAACCATGGATCACTAGTAGAACCAAACCTTCCCGAATATCACATCGATTCATCCTACCGGAAGATACTTTTCTGTACAGTATCTCTATCAAGTAAATGCAGTGAGATATTTCCTTTTCAGAGTGTGCAAGCAGTTGGGTT
>JAYDZG010000016.1:15144014-15156083 GCA_034509265.1 Microcambeva bendego | reverse complement strand
AAAGTACTTTAACTGCTGAACCACAGCCAAACACGTCTAGCAGATACTATGAAAAGATAAATTTAACTGCCACGCCAAATTGACTAAACGCCCATGGTGTTTATGGTCATGTGTCCCTCTACTGTGGGCCATGCAGTGTAATTACATGAACATTATTGTGCTTGAGATGCTCATTGTGTACCAAGAAAGAATAACACTTTCATTGCATTTATTGTGATATTTTCTAACCTGGGTTTAAACATATTGCTGCTGTATGCTAACTTCTTACGCAGCAATCAGTAGAGAAAACGTGTGGCTGCTGCAAATGGAAGTTTCATTTCTATCTAGTAACATGTCCAGTTTTAGTCATAAATCGAATACTGTATGCACTCATGTAGACCATATAATATAAGGAATGCGTCACATCCCATTTTAACCATGCAGTTGCTTGCAATACCACATTTCTACCAGAGATGTCGCTGCTGCTGGATGAAGTTATGTTACTTAATAGCAATTTATTTTATGTGATCAGAATTAAATGATCATGGTTGCTGTAATACGAACCCTGTGGAATAAATAATTAAGGCAATAAAATAATTAGAGGCAGTTAATATTTCCACCAAAGATCATCAAATTCCTAGTATGGGCTATTGCTAAGGTGCAGGTGTCACTAAATGTTAGTACATTTGGAAATTGTGCCTTGACTCAGTTTTCTTCATGTCGTTATTCATTTGCGTGCTCAGACATGAAGTATCTAGCGAAACGCTAAGGTAATCAAAGGCCCGTGATGCAGATCCAAGTTAGGCTTAGCTCTTTAACACGGATAATTGATTCGAGTTCCTGCGTGTTTGTTTTGTGGCAGTTTTCTTTTTGATGTCCAGGTCAGCTTGGCCATCGATCTACCTCAGAGTCGTATAGGTCGTCTGATTGGTCAGGTTTGCAGGTCTATCCTAGCCAATCAGGAGGAATAAAAAAAGCCAGCGCTGGAGCTGGGATCACACAGAACTTCACACTTAACTCGTCCACTTCGTCAAGGAAACATGCTGTGTTTATATTAATGTGTCTTTTGTTTTGTATAATGATGTTCTAAGTTTGGAGATTTGTTGGATTTTCTTGCTTGTGGGCCTCTTTTGTTCAGAATAGCTGCGGCGGTGAGAAAAGCCTGGGCGACTGCTATAAAAAATGGAATATTGAAAAAAAATCTTTTTTGTTTTTGTTTTTATTTTTATTATTATTTTATTTTATTTTTATTTTTTGGTAAATCGAGGTAGACCATACGCTCTGCAGGACCGTTGTGGCCTCTTTCAGTTTGAGGCATCACATTCAAGTAACCAAAGTACATCACCTCATTGTAATTGGTGTTTGCTCATGAAACAGACATTTAGGTCTTGATAACACAACTCCTCATGAATCAATGAGCAATCAGTAAAGGAAAATCTTTTTTTTCTGTATAGTACTTTATAAAACAAAGGAAATGCTACACAGGTTTCATGGAAACGGTGATACTTTTTAATATTGTACACATACCACAATTTTGTCAGTGGTAACTTGTACACCCAACAATAAAATTCTGCTCCTGTGTTTTCTTCAACCTCTCTTTTTTAATTTAAAGGCTTTTTATGTTTTATTTCTATGATAATTTCCTCTGTAAAACAACTTTTGAAATAAAGACAGAGCTCAAGCCTGCTGGTTGTTGTTTTCTCTACATAATATTTCAAATATAATAATTATGATTTTAAATAATTGTTTGCCCATTCCCTTGTCCCATTACACTAATTGGCTGACCATCACCACTTTTTGATAGCTTTTTTCATTTTTGTAATTAAATAGAACTTAATACTGAAAGCAGGCCAAAGAACCGAGCATTAGTACACCATATTAATAATAATTATTGGTATAACACACTATAGTTATATCCTAAACTTCACCATAACTTCATTTTCAAGGAGTGGATACAGTAGTGGAAGTGGTATCATCAAAAAAATACATAAATTAGTAAAAACTGTTGTTAGGTTTAGATGTCCAGATGTTTCTGGACTGTTGTTAACAGTAGTTAAAATTAGTACATTACACACAGCTCAAGAATTTGCAGTGCTAGGATACAACAAAACAGTCCAAGTACATAAACTACTGTTCGCATGAGGGGACCAGAGTCAGTCTAGAGGAAATAAATATGCAAGGATATTAAGGGTTTAATACTAAGGGTTTAGCTCCTAGCATTATCTCACCGCACTTCACATCCTTTCCTAGCACACCCATTAGCTTAGCATTTCTTCATCAAGTGTTTCTTAAAAGCTCCTAACCACCAGAAAGCTCTTAATCATCAGGAAAAACCACAAAGGATTGTCATTTCCAGCACCCATTAACCAGTAGATGGTGCTCCACTATTTACTTATAATAACTGGCTTAAGACGGTGGTTCTCAAGTTTGGAGTCTGTATCCCACATGGGGTCGCCTGAGATTCAAATGTAGCTAAGCACTGGATATTTTTTTTAACAAATTACTCTATAATTCCACTCTGTGAAATCCCAAATAACGATGACAACAATAATGATACTAATATTAATACTACTTTACTTTATCATAGTTTACTTAGGTTACATAGGTCATTTTATTTGCTTTTGCTATTTACACTGATGTAATACTGGTCATAACACTGACCTCTGACAAGTGAGGTGAATAACAGATTATCTCTTCATCACAGCACCCGTAACCGAGGTGAGATATATTAGGCCACATGTCAACATTTATCTCATGATGTTATAATAAAGAAAAAGCGTAAGGATTTGAGTTTAACAAGGGCCAAATTGTGAGCATTTCAAAAAAACACCTTGTGGGGTGGTCCAGGTCTGCAGTGGTCAGTGTCTTTAAAAAGTGGCTCCAAAGAAGCGACAGGGTCATGGGCAGCCAAGGCTCACTGATGCACATGGAAGATTTTTCAGTGAGTATGAGTTCATTCAGAGGCCTCTTTTTGCAGTAGCCAATTATGTTCAAGTAAAGTCTTCTCAGTGATGGGCAAAAAACACTGCTGCCCCACACTAGCTTTCTAAATGCACTGCATTACAGCAATGATTTAATAAAATATGTACCCCAAAACCAGTAAAACATCTGGCTCCAGATCTGGCATGTCTGGCATTCAGATAAACAGTTGTTGACTGTGCAGCTGGTGGGACCTGTGATCTGATCTGCAGTGTTGGATTTTGAGGGATGTACGCAGTGTCCAGTGAGCGGATTCTCACCTTCTCAGCTGAAGGCAGCCTGCTGATGCCGCCTTTGTAGCAGCAGTCCACTGGGTTTTATCTACAAAGCCAAGAGATTAGGAGGAGCTGATGCCAGAGACTCACAGGCACCATGTGTTTATATATGAACGTGTGTGCATTAAGTGGCTTTCTTCGAGTGTCCTAGTAATTTACTGGTTTAAAATAATGCAAGCTTGTCTTACTTATTTGTGATTGACCAAGCGTAACTGTCCAGGATGGTTTAAATGTGAAATTGAATAAACATGCTGTACTGTATACTTTATGGTGTAAAGAATGTGGACTGTCAGATTTTAAGTGTTTCAGTCACAGCTATTGCTAACATATGAAATTATGTTAATTATATGTTTGATAATTGTGTATCCATTATGACCACCTTCCTAACTGTTTATGCTGACAAATTTCTATAAGAACCATCATTAAGCCACAATTTGGTCCTTATATCCTTACTCTTGTTGATTTTTCTGCTTCTAACACTTGTGGCCTAATCTATTCCACCCACAAACAGGCGATGAAGAATGCCACCTGTACTTGGGAAAGTGGCAGTCACAATTACAGTGATGATGCTTGCTCCTCTATCAAAAAATCTGTAGTGATTACAGACAGACCACTTTAGCATTATATAAAACAGTTTTAATGCTCTTGGAGCTCAAACCACGGAAACGTTTAAGAGAGTAAAAGCCCAGAAAGGGCTACCACTGCCTAGAGTTCCATCCAGGTCGTACATGCATGCATACACAATCATAAAATTTGTGTAGGACAAACACATTTCTGATATTCATGTTTAATATATATATACAATAATACGGGTCACAATCTGCTGTGGCGACTCCTAATGGGAGCAGTCGGGATTTGAAGCAAGGCAATTAGCATGAAAAATGACAAATACGTTTTCACAACTCAGTATGTAAAGAAATAAAGATAAATTAAATGTAAAAAAGTGCTTACAGAAGACAATGTTTTAAAAAAACAAGACTGACATAGCTGACTGTGCTTTATCACATCAGGCTTTCTGTATTTTAAAGCTTTTAAATGAGGGATCTACATTTTAAATCTCTAATGGTACATTACACCCCCTCTCTTTCTAAACCTTCACAGCTGCAGGGCACACATGCTTTATTTCCCTGTGGGAGGGTGAAGGTTAGGTTGGGAGGGATTAGTTTCTGTAAGTGTGGGGGATGAATTAGGAGCATCATTTAAATCCATCCATTAACTATTTAATCATTCAAGATCATTTGTAACACTTGATTTTTTGATGCAGCTAAGAAACAGGATGTTCCTGCTACCTAAATTTTTTGGTAGACTAAACCCCGCTGTAGGTGTTTTACGTAGGTGTTTAAAGCATTACACATAAAGGGTCACAGCTAACCACCAGTGCCATTTCAGGTTTGAGCAGGTGAGTTGGAAGATGTGGTAAGGTATGTGGGTGGCAATACTGACGACAGCGCAGCGCTAATCCAGTTCTCTACATAGACTGGCAACTTTTCTTCCTTTTAGTACTATATTTCCCTTATTTGTTAGCTTTCCTTCCTCTTTCGCTCATTAGATTCACAGGCCTCGATTTATAGATCAATTCTGAATGGCACTTTCACCCATTCTTACAGAAAGAATCAGTTCAGTCCTTTAGCAGACATCTTAAAAATAAAAAGCACCCCCTACACACAGAGACAAAAGAACCTACACCACTCAGCCTAAAAAAAGCACCTGACGTCTACGCTTCATCAGAATCGGTTCCACTTCATTTCGGTCTGAACCACTAACCTGCATGTCAGATTAGTACACAAACACACCCACACTAGCTTGTCATTCCACTGACCTATCTCGCTCTCTCTAATGAAAGTGGCTTTTTCAATATGCGAGCAAGCCCAGCGATGCAGTTGCTGCCGTCATTCAAAGCTCTGAATTGTCTATCTGTGTGTGTTCAGGCCTGGTGTGTGAGTAAGGAGGAGATTTTTCAGAGCAGGCTTCATGCTCCATAAAACCGCTTTGATACTTCACGTTTAGTGTTACTCGAACACATTCTGACTGCTGGACGGATGCACAGCCTTCACGTCCTGGTTGCTGATTTGGGTCTTGCAGATTTTGCTTGGCATTGCGGGCACTATGATAGCCGAAGGAGCTCCTGGAGGTACGTTACTATCGGTTCAGCTCAACTGGGACACAAGCTAACAGACATGCGTGATACATTGTTCTGCTTAACTGTACCTTCTAGCTAAAGGTGGTAGTGTCTTTAATAACGTTGAGGGCACAGATAAGTTCTTTCATGACGTGTGAATCTGGTAACTGTCATTGTTTGTCTGGAGTATTTAGAAAGATCTGGTTCTCTTTAAATTTGCTTGTTGTGCTATTATTTGGATATTTTGTAATGACTTAACATAGTAATAGTGAGTTTTGGTGTGTGGATTTGACACTTAATACTGTGTGAATGCTGGATCATCTAAATAAACATTAAACCTTTGGTGTTTTGCAAAAGCTGCTGGCAAAAGATCTTCTCAGTACTGTTAGGATGGGACTCTTGGTTTAAGATTAGAATCAGCCGATATTGCAAGCTTTAATCTGATAATAAAATAAAAATAATCCAATCATCCTCTAATTCAGTAGAAAAGAGTGGAGATGAGAGGACTAAAGTCATGATACAAAAAAAGATCTGTTCAGACTTCAATTATTGTGACGTGATGTCATGATCTGGTCATTTTGCCATGACGTAACCTAGTGTCATATATGACAGGTCAGCAGAAGAAAATACAGAACAGTACTGCTTACTGTTGACTACATCTAGAGTCTGAAAAGTTCCTTCTTTTAATTTAAATGATATAATGTTGTAACATATTTTTCCATAATTGGCAAAGAGTGCAGAAGATCAACAAAGATGAGATTGATCAGAAATGCCTTAGAGATCCATAATTCTCTTACTTTACTTTTAAATACTTTCACTTTTTAAGAACTTTTTCTCTTTTAACTTTTTTCATCCATGAAGTGTGATGTCATTCATTAGTCCTTTCTGGTAACGAACTGTCTCAGTAATAAAGAAAGACACGCAAGAACAAGAAAGCTTTATTGACTTTGTAGTGCTGCCAGAGCCTGACTGCTTGGATCCAAAAGGAATTCCCCTTTTTATTGGTAGTTCTTTTAGTTCATATTGTTTGATGTCATTATTTAGTCATTTAGTGAAGATAACAGATGACGAAACAGGAGGAGTGGATGAGGAGAGCCTTGGTTTGATCCTTGCTTTCAATCACTGCCTGTGATAAATTTTGAATCTTATAGAGTTTTCTATTGCCTCTATTTTCCTCCCACCTCCCAGAGGCGTGTGAAAGGTGAAGCTGTCTGCGCTGAACTTACATAGGTGTAAATGAGTGTTTGAGTTTGTCATCCTGTGATGGATTGGTTTGTCTGAAGGATTGTGATGGATGGGATCTGATCTTTCTTTGATACTTCAGAGTAAGCTATTAATTAAAATAAACAAACAGGTGAAATATTACTAATACATATTTTAAGAGTTAATATTAAACTAAACAGTTAATGCTAGTCTGAAATCTAAAGGGCAGTTACTTTCATTCACATGATGTCATTGTGAGGTATCTTCTTTATTAGATAAGACGAGGAAAAGTCAGAACTTCTAGATGATTCTTAACCACTTAATGTACTATCTAAAGGCAATATATACTCAATATATTCAATTTAGTTCAGTTATAACATCTTTATAATAAAAACAGAGATGCCAAGACAGAAAATTACAGAATTACACTGACCAGGCGTAACATTATGACCACCTTCATGATATGGGGTTGGTCCCCCTTTTACTGCCCTCATGCCCAGCAAACTGTGCTGCACTGTGTATTCTGACACCTTTCTATCAGAGCCAGCATTAACTTTTTCAGCAATTTGGCCTAGACACGGAACAGCCTATGCTCCAAAAGTGCATCAATGAGCCTTTTCACCAATAAACCTGTCACAGGTTTTCTATTGTTCCTTCCTTGGACCACTTTTAAAAGATACTGACCACTGCAGACTAGGAACAGCCCACAAGAGCTGTATTATTTCATATGTTCACCTAGTCATGTATCCATCTAAATTTGGCCCTTGTTCTAAGTTTTCCTGCTTCTAACACCAACTCTTAGGGTAAAATGTTGACTTGCTGTCTAATACATCTCACCCACTAACCGTGATGAAAGATTATCCATGTTATTAACTTTTAATCCATGTTATTGACTTTTTCTGTCATTGATTATAATATAATGCCTGATCTGTGTTTAAACGGCTAACAGCAACTGATTTGAAAGTTAAAAAAAAGTATTTTGTCTTTTATGGGTAACATCTTAGTGTCATTTCCGTGTCATGACTTGAATCATCTTCTCTTTTCTTAACTTCAATACATTATGCGAACAATCAGTAATAACACTATATCATTTGGACCCATGATGATTCTAATCAATAATAATTAAAAAAAGAAATAAAAACAGAAAACAATATGGTTTTTTTTATTGTTATGATCAGTTCAGTGCTCGATTGTAAGAGTTCTGTGGAAATTAGATGAATTCCAGGCTTTCAGTTTGTGTCGGTATCAGACCGGTTGATCCATTTTGCACCTGGTATGTGTTAATCATTAATATTTCTGTCGTTTTATTGAAATATAACAACAATGAGCTGTCGTCATTTTGCAGCTGGATGTGTTAAACATTAACATGTATTTAATCCTTTGTGAGACTCAAGTCTGAAAGTAGCATGCTGACTCACGACTGCCCAGGTCAGGTGTGGTTCATAGTAATACACACCTGTTTACATCCATGCTTAATGGAATGTGCCTTACTCGGTTCACAGAAAGCTCTGTATAATCAAAACAACAAATGGTGGTAGTGTTAGGTAGGGGTGGGTAATTTGATCGTAATATTGCAGTAACATGTCATGATAGGCTGTTCCTACTGTATTGTCTGATCATAGTGTCATCTCTAATTCATTTTGTTTGTGATTGTAATGTGACTTCTGCATCGGTTTCTTTAACTTAACAGCATATTTGGTCAGTCACATTGTGTTGGTTTAGTCACAACAAATTTGTCAAACCACAAATCCACAATACCGTCACAAAATACAATTTGTATGCAGGGTCTACACAGTCAGGTGACTTCAGGGTTGGAATCATATAATATATTAATCTATATATTAATATTTCATCATTTGGTCCATATTGTACCACCATACAAGCAGCATTTCAGACATTTAGTAAATAATATATACAGCACTGTTGGTTAGAGAATGAACTTCACGAATGAAGTGGCCTTTGGCAAGACA
Source organism: Microcambeva bendego (assembly GCA_034509265.1). Taxonomy (NCBI): domain Eukaryota; kingdom Metazoa; phylum Chordata; class Actinopteri; order Siluriformes; family Trichomycteridae; genus Microcambeva; species Microcambeva bendego. Next base: position 15,147,558 of record JAYDZG010000016.1, on the reverse strand, counting down.
CCCAACTGCTCCCCAGGCGCCGACCACTCCAAGCATGACTTCAAGCTCACTGCCCCCTAGTGTTCACTAGTGTGTATATGTGTGTTTCACGAAATTCATTGGGTTGAAATGCGGAGGACAAATTCCACTGCACATTGGTGAAAAGAGTATTCTAAATTCTAAAAAAATCTAAAAATGTTAACAGTGTGGATTCCAATAAAATAAATAGATTTTATGCTTTAGGGCTGAGGATTGCCGGAGTCACATAAGGTGGAAGCTCATGGTTCACCTGGGCTTAAAAAGACTTAAAGCCATATACCAATATTGAACTCACACACTGACAAGCATTATATCAGTTTATAACATAACTCTACAGTAGTATAAAGAAGGTATTAATGTCTCCACCATAAAACATCTGGTAAGTCCCCTACATTAAACCAAATTAACTACTGCAATTTAGCCTAGATTAAAATTGATTAGGGTTGCGCTTTAATGTCACAGGATCAAACCAGACAGGCAGTAGTTGAACTTAGATTAAGGAAGTGAGAATGTGAGTAGGATTTTCACTAAGAGGTACATTCCCAGAGTGAACTGATTACTCATATTTGCTCTACAGATCTCATTAAAATGTATTTGAAATCCTTATTCAGAAATCCTTATTAAAAGTAGTATAGAAACAATAATAAAAAAGTGAGTTTATATATCTCCTAATTATATTAATGTGCTTTAATAAGTAAAGGTATAGCAAAGTATTTGCATATTTTACACAATGTGAGTTTTGTCCATTTACGATTTATTCTATGTTGGTGCAAGTAAGAGTTTTACACAGTCAGGTGACTTCAGGGTTGGAATCATATAATATATTAATCTATATATTAATATTTAATCCTGACTGTTGTTAGGCCTGGGTACCTCCTGGTACAAGATAAAAGCATTGATGCCACTGGCCCTCTGAATTCATTCAAGAACCGGTATAATGCTATGAATTGGTGCCAGGTTCCAGGTCTAAGACAAGATCCTCCAGAACTCCATCTATCATCTCATCATGAGCATGCTTCACATTATGAGTCACATTATAAGTTGCAGTGATGACAGTCATGCAAATTGGATCAGCCTGTGATCCTTCGATTTTAATGTTCAAAGTTAGAAAGGACCAAAACACAGAGGGGTTTTCTTCAGATTTTAACCTCTGAGCGACACCATGGTAAGCATGGTATGGGTGATCAATGATATTCAGAACTTCAGAAATTCAAAGAAAAACTTTAACAATGTTAAAACATTGACTTATCGACTAATACTATTGTGAATTCAATTCAAGTCGAATCTGATTCTAAGTTGACTCCAAATCTTTGGAATCTTGTTTTTTTTAACCCTGGAATTTTTATTCTGTAATCTTTGTTAGGTAGAGGCGATGTGTTTGCTATTTAATTAAAACGGCACAGGTTATTACTCCTAAATCAACAAGTTATTAATTGTTAATAATGTGCATTCCTGACACGTAAATACGAATAAAAATACATAGTTGTCAATCACTGTTTTGTATTTATTTCTTACTCGAAAAATCATATCATGACACTACTATAATGCTTCATAAAGTTAAAAAAGCTAACTCTGACAAAATGACACGCAATGAAGATCACAATAAAGATGATCTGTGGGGTTTTGAAACTGTAAATAAGGTCGGCAGCGCGCGCGGTACTTTTTTGCTCGCTCGCGCCCCTCTGACACACCTGGGCGGAAGTTCTGGTTGAAGTTGGGCAGGTAAGAGAGACTGCCCATTCCTCACTGAGGTAGTTCAGGTGCGTTTCAGCTACCTCGGTTCCACCCTCATATTCACTATACTGCTTTTGGTCCTGCATGTACCGGACTGGATCCAAGCAGCCAATTCGTCTTTACCCGATATGAACTCCATTTATCTTCTCTCACCTGTACAGCAAGCGTGAGGACTAATGGGGATTGTTTTAATCAGCCTTCTCCTTCACTACTGGCTTAGGACGGTTCAAGGTAAGATTTTAAAACTTGATAGATTTTGAGTCGAGTTTGAGACATCTCAAGTTAAACTGTTATTTGTGATTAATATGGTCCATCATCTCATTCACTCTTAATGACGTGGCTGAGTATTTATTATTTCATCATTGTATATTCAATGATTTTAATTCCATATCTGAGTTAAACATTTAGCCCGAAAAGTTTTATTTGATATGATACATTTGTCATATTACATTCATCATGAATTAACTGCAAACAACGTTTATCAAAATACAAAACTTGTATTTGATTTCATTAGATTTCTCAGCATTCACTTGACATTTTGTCCATTTGGCAATAGGATTTTCTTATTGGTTGTATGAGGTGTAACCAATTTCCTCTTAAACAGGTCATAAAATTATTTATTGTCAATTATGTAGCTCCTCAATGCATGTCTGTAAAATACTAATACATTAAATAAATAAATATTTAATATTTCAGCGTTTTACAGTGTATAAAGTCACCAAGTAAATCTATTGTATGCTGAGAAATAAATTATAATAAAAGAAGGTTTAATATAACAGCCTTCAAATGACGTATTCTGGTTTTATACAGTGTATAGGGTGAGAATGTGACTTTAAGTAATTTTATTATTTAGTTATTGTGTAATATGACTTAAATCATAAAATGTGTCGTTTTACCATAGTTGTTCAACAAACTAACCCTTCTGCCTGCACTTATACAGTGCTATAAGAATAATTAATAATTATCTACAGTACTGAATGCATTTACATTTACAGTGTTTATCATGTTTTAACCAACTATCTGTCATTCAATACTCTTTGCAGCACAGTATGTGAAAGTTTGTGATTTTTCCGAACTCAGAATATACAGTATTATAGTGTGGAGCCTGAAAGCTTGACTGATACATTGAGAGGGAAGTTTCGTGACAGACTTCAACCACATTAAAAGACCATGAGTTTCTGCCACTCGTTTCAGGCAGCTGTTCGGCAGGAGGTGCACGAACGTGTGGTGACTGTGTGCAGTTGGGACCCCAGTGTGCCTGGTGTACTCTGCAGGTACTATCACCTCAGATTGTATAATCTCATATCACACAATACTATACAAAAAGAACAGAGGTGTATTGTGGAATTTTAGAACGACATTATGTGGCCACCAAGGCAACATCTGTTCTTGAAAGTCCATGGTTATTTATTTTAACAAGACAATCCCAGTTCTCATTCTGGACACTCTACAACACTGTTGTAAAGGTGCACGAGAACTTCAGTGATTGAAAAACGAGTCAAAATTAGTGATCAAATAACTCCAAAGTTAGCACCTTAAAATGTCCAAAACAATACGATTGTGCACTAGTACACTATTCCTGACTCTAATGCCCCTTATATAAACACTTGGCCTCTTTATCAAATCCTTTCATTTACTTACCAGGGTACAAGTGACTCCTGTGCAGGCTGATCTTTAAAGCTTTGGTGTGCTTTCGATTGAAAGCCATTTTATGCATATTTACGTTGTAGGCATGATATACTGTGTAATCAACCAGGTCTGTAATCTATAGCTATTGCCCCCTAACAGAATG
>JAYDZG010000016.1:15088357-15098451 GCA_034509265.1 Microcambeva bendego | reverse complement strand
TGAATTCTAATGTAAAGGAAGTTAAGGTAAACATCCACCATTGTTTGCCATTTTAAAACAAATTTTGGCTGTACTAAATGTAATATTTCTATACATTTCTTGTCATAAAACAGGGCAAACCAAGATGGCACATTTTCAGGTCCTTTGTGTGTGGAGTTTGCATGATCTCTTCTGGTCTCCCACAGTCCTAAGACATGCGGATGAGGTAAATTGGAGACTGTCCATTGTCCATAATTTTTAACATCAAATGTTTCAAATTCTGAATCTGATTTAACCAGTAATCACTGATCTTGTCATCAATGTCACCAGAATATGTAAATATGTGTGAAAAACATATTTACTCGAATAAATAAATATGACACAGACCAGGGTATAACATGCACTCTCCATTCAAATTCAATCTGTGTAATTATCCCTGAGTTATTCTTATGTCCGTGTAAAATATATTACACACTCTGACCAAGCACATTCTGTCCGTGTAGGAGAGTGGTCGCCAGGTCGCTGTACAGATCTTCATGGTTACATATGTAAGCGCAGGACAGCGTCTGTGGTGGAGACCAAACGGGAGCCTCACTATATAGGTGCCTGTCCAGAAAACTGGTTTTATTATGGCCACAAGGTACAACATGCACACTGATTTTCTCTTTGTAGTTAATTGAAATGAATGTATACATTTTTAATAACCTTTTCCGTTTTATTTGTTTAGTGTCTGTTGTTGCACCTCCCAGCTCAGCCGAACGAGGGCAAGAGCTGGAAGGATGCTCAGTCCATTTGCTTCAATTTTGAAGGAACTCTGGTTGCAATTGAAGATGAGATTGAACAAGGTGAGAGTTCTGTGACTTAAACACCCCAAATAAAACATGTGCATACACTGACCAGGGATAACATAATGAGCACTGACAGCTGAAGTGAGTAACACATCACGGTGCCTACTAGTTTGTGGGAGACACTAGGCAGCAAGTGAACATGTATTAGATATAGACATAGACATAGACATATACAGATGTCATGTACATGTACAGTACAACAAAATTTTTTTTTTGCATATCCCTTGGATCCAAAGCCTGGATTTGAACCACTGATCTCTGGTTGATAGCCCAGAACTCTACTCACTAGGCTACCACCGTTCCATCCTCCATCCCGTTTTATCCTCAAAGTTGCTTTTAGAAGCAGGAAAATTTGGTTAAGAGATTTTGTGACGGCTAGACCGCTGGGTCAGCAGCTCTTGTGGGGTGTTTGTGGTCTACAGTGGTCGGGATATCTTTCAGAGTGGTCAAAGGAACCACCTTCTAATAGCTGCTATGATGAATAGTAGAGAATAGTGTTATTCACTTCACATGTCATTGGTTATAATGTTATGCCATCACTATATGTAAATTATAAATTATGATATCTGAAAAATTCCTTCTGGTCAAAGCGTACATTACCATGCTGCTTCACGGCCCATCTCCTGGAGTCTGGATTGGCTTGCAAGATTCACACAGGCAGAAGTGGACCAATGAAAAGCCTGTATCTTACACCAACTGGTCTCCTGAAGTGCCACAGCACTCTTCAGATTCTGTGAGTAACATAGACACACTCAGCAAGATGTGCTTATGTGATTTCCTGTTCTGTAATGTTTTGCTGTTTGTGTTTACAGAGTGAAGAACGTCTAACTGAGCAGGTCGATCTATTATGTACAGTTCTCTCTAATAGTCACAACCTCCATTTTACGGGAAAATGGTACAAGGAGAAGTGTGCCCAAAGTGGATACGGTTTCATCTGTCAGAAGCCACAAGGTGAAATCAGCACCCTCCGCCTGCATTTCTGTTAGTTCTAATGTACTACCAACAAGGGAACATTATGTTTTCCAGTTAAATACTGTGCATCTGATATCTCTGTCTGATGCTCTATTTGGTTGATATACGGTGGAACATTGGGTTACAAACGGTCTACCATTCTAACATTTGGAACACAAATGATTTATTTCAAACGTTTTGAATCATTATTATTAATTTGAATTTGTATAAAGGTGTACAGGCATATTCATTTGCAAGTTCGGGCTGGTCAGTGATTATATAACTTTATCTGACGGGCTAGACTGTTGTGTAATCTCATCCCATTGGTTTGAATGTTGAATAACCTGTCCTTTTCTAATTAGATAGTTCCCTATGTAGCCATTAAGACAACAAGGCAGCTCACTACACATCTCATAGCAATCATTCGGACCACATTTGGATGGTGTTTTTTTCTGGTGTTTATTTTATGTTTTGTAATGTCTATTCCACAATTTAAGATTATAAATAATCATTTAATTAAAACAAAAAAAACAATTGAGACATTTAATTTTAGATAAATAATTATATTTACATTATTCATTATGGGTAAAAATAAGTTTAATAAATGAAAATTTTGACTTAAGAACAACCCGGAACCAATTGAGTTTGTAAGTCAAGGTTCCTCTATATTCAATTTCCCATACATTCTGATATCGGTTGTGACTTGAACTATGCCTTTGATGGTTGAGGAGGACTGCAAGCTATCACACAACTCTTCCAAGGGTCTGTTTAATAATGGTGCGCTGCCTTGCTGTCATATTGCTTACATAAGTACAGAGGATAGTCATTGACTTACACTACTTTGACAGAGATCAAAGTTACTTTGCTTACTAAGCCAACACATTTAGCATTGAGCCATTGAAACCAATGCGATGACGTGGCACAACCAACTAGCATGTTAACTAACATCTGCCTGTCACTGACAAGCCGGGACTTGCAAACAAAACAAAACTTGTACACATTGTACATTTGAATCAATAATTATTCAGTCACATTTGCAAAATAACTTGTTCCTTTGTTGAAACAGCATATTTTTGTGAGAAAAATTGTGCCGCACTGAATGCTGCGATTGTTTTCACCTCGAAGAAAGCATCAGATGCTTTTTCAGTCAAAATACCATTAAAATGTAAAGTGTAAATGTAAAATGTAAGGAACCTTACTAAGCAGCATTTTAAGGCAACAAGCATCTCGAACAGCCTATTTTTGGGAGCATGAATCATTGTAGAGAGCTCACTAAGTTTTCCAAACCAAAGTGTGAAACCAATACAGAAGCAAATTCCATTTGCAATTTATGGCTGGAGTAATGTATGTTGGCTTACATGTTGTGTATGTATAGTTCAGAGCCACGGTCCCCTCAAAACTGCCAGCAGTAAAATACCTAATGTATTTATTAAAAATGTAATTTTTCCTTTAGATAAGACCAAACGTCCCACCCACTCTTATCACAACCTTGCTTCTTTGGATGTATCGGAGTACTCGAACAGGAGTTACTATGTTATCCACGGCAACATGAGCTGGTATGAAGCCCGGGCTGGCTGTATTAAAAAGAATGCACAGTTAATAAGCATCACAGACCCGTTTCATCAAGCCTACCTAACTGTGCTGATCAACAGACTGGGAAGCCCACAGTGGATCGGCCTGTACAGTGAGGACGTGAGTATACTTGTGCATCAAGATTTTATTAGAAGTGTATTCATATTTATATAATAATAATAATTTATATAATAATATTTATATAAATAGTTAACATGTTGGAGTTGAATGTAAATGAATAAACATTTATTCATAAATGACCAGCGTTCACTGAACAGATATTTTACACATATCTGGTAGGCCTATGGTTCATTTTAAGGATGAGCTGCTCTACTGTAGCATGTTGCTCCACCCTCACTCACCTCTTACCCAGATTTTCTCCCCAATTACCATCACTAGTACCTCTGACATGAGTGCGGTACCGCCAGCATTTTTATATCTGCTTGAGGCGTTGATCTATTGATTGTGCAGATGCCACCAATCACTCAGCACAGGTCCTAATTGCATCGGGTTTGAGGAATCTTGGTCTGGCTCCCCCCTGAATGGACACAGGCGCGTTCAGAATGTCAGCTCTGAGGTTCTAGCATGCTATAATGGCCATGTTCCAGTGCTCTCACGGGGCTTATTTGCAATCGTGTCGTTTGTCTTTTGACAAGCAAGCAAACAGTTACGCACTCATGTTAGAAGCTGTTATGTTATTAGAGACTGATTGGTAAAAACTGGCTTCCGTTAATTTCTATGTAGGATGGTATAAATTACCAGTGGACTGATGGTAGTGATCATGTGTACACTCACTGGGACTCCAGTGATGACTGGGATACATCTTTCGTATTGGGAGACTGTGTGTATATGGACATCAATGGAGGCTGGAGAAGAGACGACTGTGACATGCTTCTTTCTGGAGCGATATGCTACGTACCTCCACCTAGTAAGTCTCTTTAGTTCCCTAAAGCTGTGTTCACAACAATGTTCTGACAATGTACTGACAAAGTTCAACCACCCCAACTGATCACTGGTACATAAATTCACAGATATACAAGGGATCTTCCAAAAGTTTAGAGCTGAAACGATTCCTCGAGTAGCTCGAGTAATTCGATTACTAAAAAGCTTTGAGGCAATATTTTCACCTCTATATAAAGAGAGCCCAGATTAGTTTTACTTTTGTGCTAAGCATTCACGCCGTGGACAGGTGTCACAAACAAAAAGCCGACGGCTGCGTCCCAAATCACACCCTGACACAGAACTTAAACCGGAGACTTTTCACACAGTTCAATAAACAGTACGCTCGCTGCTTCCACTTACTGTTTGGTAAGAAAGTGAGATTTAGGACGGAACCGAGACAAGCGCAGACCACAAAACAAAAATTGCAACAAAAAAAAAAACAGAGGAGATGGCAACCAGCACATGTAAACAGAAACCTGTCCTTATAAATATTTATAAATATTTTTTTTAACTTGTGCTATATATAAACTATAAAGCAAAATAATTTCTTATCCAATTACTTGATTAATCGCTGGAATTATCAATAGAATTCTTGATTATTTACATTAAACATAATTTAGCAGACACCTTTATCCAAAGCGTCTTACATTTACAGTTTGTACAGTCTGAACAATGAGGGTTGAGGGCCTTGCTCAAGGGCCCAACAGCGGAAACCAGCAGTGTTGAGGTTTGAACCGATGACCTTCGGATTACCAGTCCCGTACCCTAACCACTAGGCTACAGCTGGCCCCTTACAATTTTTTTATTCTTTATAATTTTTTATATTTTAGTTGGAAGTGGTAAGCGTGGGAGGGGTAATCAGCAGTGTCTGAAAGAGCTTATAGTCCGGATGTAGTGCCATCTAATTTCCTTCTGTTTGCATGCAAAAAGGATGTTAAAGCAGTGCTGCATCGGTAGCTATACATTTAACCAAAATTGACTGATGGTAGTACAATGATACAAAGCTGTGGAAAATGCACCTCAAAGGAAGGCTGGTAGAAAAGTAATGTTAGAAATTCTTAATGAATAAAATTAAATCATTCGGTCTGAATTAAAAGATTAAACGTTGGAAGCTTTAAGATATAATTTGCTATCATAAAAACAATTCTGATAGACGAATAGTATATTTTGTAAATTTTCATTCTTAATGCCACGTCTTATTCATAAAGTAAGCATTGAGGCTCTAGACTACACTACCTTTGTTTTTAGAGGTATTTAATTTAATAACTGCATGTACTACCCCTTATTTGATAAATTTACAACAATGACTTAACAATATTTGATGTTCTGTAAATTGTTATCGATGTTATATGATATTAGATAGATAGATAGATAGATAGATAGATAGATAGATAATTGTAAATTATGTAATGTAAATTAGGTGTGGAAACCTTTTGAAGAACGCTTGTATTATTAAGAATGTGCTTTAAATTAAGACAGATCTTTTTTGGTTTGTTTCTCTCTGCCTCTATTAGAAAGTATCGCCACCCACAGTGAAGTGGTGTGTCCAGAAACGTGGCTAAAGTTTCGTGGGAGCTGCTACAATTTCCAGCCAATTTTCTTAAGGATGTCTTTAGAGGAAGCGCAAGAGCACTGTAAGAGTAAAGGTACGGAGGCTTTGTCTTTTAGATCGAAACAATTGACTTATGAACCTCAAGTGGCTTAACAGGGAATAGATCACTAATCTGAACATGGTTTAAATTGTTTTATCTGATTTTTTTTCTCTGTTTCACCTCATTAAGAGAATTCATCTGATGTTTTGACGATTCGAGATGAAGAGGAGAACCGCTTTTTCCTGAGGCAGATGAAGAACCATTACAATGAATTTGAAGCTGTCTGGCTGGGCATTTATTATGACACTGACAGTAAGGACCCTGTCTTACACCCTGCACAAGGCGCGTCGTGATGCTCGTTGCTCTCTTACATCCCGTCAACAGTCTTTTGTCACGCCTTCCGCCTGCGTCGTTTAAATAGCAACGGTGCTTGTGAATATATTATGCCGATGGGCGTGGTAGTCTCGAGGTGACATGGGTTCAGGCAAATTTCTGGCGTATTGATATCTTGGCAACTGATAACACTGGTGGATTTCCACTGACTGGAAACAACCTAGGCAGATGACAACAGTCAGACATTCATTGCTATCTTGGCAGTGAATTGTCAACACAGGCACGTGTTGATGTAGAATAGTGTATTTTATTTTGTATTTTGTTCATTATTGATGGAGAAGTTTGCAAAGCTGTGAACTGGTACACACTATGGGTTTGTGCCTGGCTGCATGTCCATGTGTGCCTAACAAGCAGGGGTGTACGTCCAGGTAGCTGCACCGTTGTAATAGCAATTTTCCAAAGTCAGACGGTTGGCGGCTTGCTAAAGATTGCTAAAATAGGGCCATTTACATTCATTTTAATTACCGTGACAACATTACTTTTAAGTCAGCCAGTGTGCTAGCTTCTAAAATTAGTTTTATAGGGCATTATGTTCACCTATATGTTTTAGTATTGTATGTCATTGGCTCATACTGATATTTTTACAGTGGCCTTATTATCTTTGTTGATTAGTGTTTATAATGTAAATGAATTTGTATTGACCGAAATGCCAGTACCTGTAATAATGTTGAATCTTGATTAATAATGATCAGAAGTGAGTAAAGTAGTAAAGAAAACTGTCTGTGTTTAGATGATGCTTTAACCTGGCTGGATGAATCAGCTCTGGACTACACTAACTGGCGTCAGAAGCCTCCAGATGCGAGTGTGATGCATGCCGACACATGTGTGTCGGTGCAAGTTTCAGACGCAGAGTGGATCCTGGCTAACTGCAGGGACAGACTGGGCTTCATCTGCAAAACTCGTCCAGGTATACTTACCCCTCAGCCGTGGGTTTCTATTATTCATGTTTCACACTCTGTCTGCGCCTGAGCTTCGAACCTCTGGGTCAGTCGTGCTTTCCATTCTAAAATATACGTCTGTTTATCGATGTGTTGTGTCATTTAGTTGTGTATAAAATGTTTCATTTATGCGCCGCTCCGGTGGTGGAGTGCTAGTACACGCGTAGACATCAGAGCTGAGATCTCGAATACGTCAAATTAATTTGCAGCTCTGAATCTCACATGAATAACTGATGGACCATCTTTAGCCTAGTGGTTAAGGTACAGGTCTAGTAATCTGAAGAACACTACTTCAAATCTTACCACTGCTAGGTTGCTTCTGTTTGGCCCTTGAGCGTTATGCTTAACCCTCAAAGGCTCATGCTCAGCCTGTATAATGCACTGTTGCACTGTTGGTTTGGATAAAGGCGTCTACTAAATGCCAAAAATGTAGATGATTGACCTGTTGTTTTTATGTGGTTGGGGTTTTAAGCTGAACTGATGCCTGAACAGAGGTGAGGAAAGAGTTTCGTTGATCAGGGTGTGTCTCTCCATACACAGAGCTGATCCGCACATGTACTCGGTCGCTGTAGGGATAAGATGCAGACGTGTCGGGGCGGGGTTCAGCTTCATTCTCCCCAATCGGAGCCAATTGGACGAGCTAAAGCTGTAGGAAAAAGGGATAAAATCCATGAACAAAATTGTATAACTGATGTTCTATAATTGATAAAGCATTGTGTTGTTGTTTGTGTTATGTCAGATACCGTTCAAGAGGTGGTGGTAGAACCTCTGACTGGTAAGTATTTTTCTTATTCTTACCCTGCCGGCTTCCTCTCACTCTTCCTTTTATCCGCTTCATTATGGTGCTTTAATCTGGTTAAAAAAGGGAAATGTAATAAAGCATAGGTCTGAGCTGCCAGCTTTATTGATTTTGCACATCTGTAGTGTTGAAGATTTCAGCAAAAGCAGTTCCAGTCCGACCATCCAACAATTAAAGAATAAAGCTTAACCGGGTGTGATCTTGACTGAGTGGTGTTACCTAATCTAATCAAACCCCTGTACCACGCAACCTACGAGCCACTTGTCTTGCTCGACTTGATTCTCCACCCAGTACTTGAGGGAGACAAGAATCTAGACTCTTCTGTACTCGCACCCAAGCAGTGGATAAAGCTTCCTTTGTCTGTTGCTGTCTTTAACAAATGATGTACCTCTTTACTAAGCACTTACCTAAGCTGAATACCCTTTTATTTTATATAAAACACTTTGATTTTCTACAGGTTTGGATTTTAAACTGTTGTCTGCCTTAACTAGAGTATGGTAATGTTTACTTCGGAATGTTTACTCTTATCGCTCTGGATAAGAGTGTCTGCCAAATGCCGCAGATGTAAACGTGTTACCATTCTGAGGTTGATTATTTTCCAATAATTCTGTCATCCCTAGTGCTTTATTTCACTTTTATTTGGGAAAATTGCAATAGGTTACACATTTCACCATTGATTTATATTCCGTTTAAATACTTACAGGCATGACCACATACCACAGTCTGACTCCGCTTTTATTATCTTTACCCTCAACTTCATACGGACTCCATACCCTCACCCTACTGTAACACCCACTCACAATGTTTTTCCTAACCCCACATTCTGCCCCCACTACATCCACCACTTTTCTTCAAACCTAATGCTCCTAGATTTATTTTTCATACCCTTTAGATTAGAGTACAATGCCTTTGTTTGTACTGTGCAAAGCAAATAGAATATTCGACAGCCATGTTTTGTGATTGGTTGACAATAAAAGGTTCATGAATGGATATGAGAGTCTTTGTAAGCATAAATATGGTGTGGTTCTCCAATTTGTCCTAAACTTTGTAAAAGAACTGTTACAATAATATGTAATCCGAAGCTTTACCCACTAGGCTTCCTACTGTGCCACTGTGAACCTACTCCTGCTCTTTTAGTTTCTTCCTTTACTCCTTTCCGTAGCTTTAACATGTACTCCACCATTAATCATTTCCAAACCCAGTTCTAAACACCCCTGTATTCTCTTACTCATTCTGCACTTCAATCCACACCTCACTTCTGTTAAAGCCGGTGTAGTGGTGTAGTGAAACCACATTTAGCAGTCATGTCAGAGCCCTCACTCAAACCCCTGCATAGTTCAACCCGACCTATTCAACCCCCAACTACTAAGTTACCACTCAGTATTATTCCTAATCTACTCACATAACATTCCTCTTCTGTTTCCATATCCATTCTGTTTCAGTTCTGTTTTTACTAACCAACACCCTCTGACCAAACAAAAGCATGAATACAGCACTTCCATGTTACACAAAACCAGTATAGGGTGTATACCACTCTGGTGAACTCACCCCAGCCATGAATAAATGAATGTGCTGTATGAATAAAACCATCGTTATAAAACAATCACAATATTTTTCTTTCAGGTCTACATCATGGGATCGTTCCAGTTGCCGTCTTAATGTCAATATTGTTTTTTGCGATGACGGCTGGATTGTTTTGGTTCCTACATAAGAGGAACACGCTGGGCTTCAGGAGGCTTCCATCACTTGGCAGTGTCTACTACAGACAAAGCAGCTCTCAAACCACAGACTCAGATGGGAATGTTCTTCTTACAGACTTAGAGACTCAAGGAGGAGATTAGTGTGTGTGTGTGTGTGTGTGTGTGTGTGTGTGTGTGTGTGTGTGTGTGTGTGTGGTCTGTCAGGGATTTTGTGTATGACCAAACTTATTGAATCTTTTACAGTGCCTTGAAGAGTATTCAGCCTCTAAATATTTCTCTCAATGAGTCAGCAATTCCCGTAATAAGGCTTGTAAAACATTGTGCAAGTTAAGAAAAAAACAGTATATATTAGGATTTAGGAAAAATGACCAATTAGCAAG
>JAYDZG010000016.1:15055336-15067140 GCA_034509265.1 Microcambeva bendego | reverse complement strand
TTCCCAACTGACTTTTTGTGAGAGATCGCAGACCCAAGAAAAACATCTAGCATGCTAAATATCTGGACCTGTTGAATACATTGAACTACAGCCAATGAAAATCCAAGATACAGGGTGAGGGGAAACCTGGAGGAGGGACATGAGCGTAATATAGTTTCTACCAGAGTACATCAACGCACACACACAAGCTCTTCAGTATTTGTGACCTTATCGCACATGCCAAACCAGAATACCCATGCTGCATTGCAAAAAAATATTTATTACCATCCAGCTCGCTACAGAACAGACAACTTCTGCTGGACGTGTTGCCAAATCCACTCAGAATCATTTAATTGTCCTAACAAATAACTCTCATCGCTGAAGTATTGTTGACATGCATTTATTGGAGGTGGTATCATTGAACCTCTCGTCACTTCTCACGAGTGTTTTAGGGACAAAGTGTAGTTTGACAGACCAGACAGACCCGTCTGTGATTTCTCCTGATGTTAGATTGTGTACTGTGACCTCCTCAAGCGATCAAGTTGGATAGCCATATTTACCTGAATGCATCTCTTTGTGTGTGTGTGTGTGTGTGTAGAGAAAGTGGTGTACCAGCCCACAGAGTGTGAGAGTGGCTGGATTTCCGGACAAGGCTTCTGCTATAAGCTTTACGGAAACCAGACGAAGGATCAGAAGTCCTACGCAGACGCAAAGCAAGTGTGTATGCAGAACAGCGCTCAGCTGGCCAGCATCCACACTCTGGATGACATCGAGCTGATCAACACACACTATCCAGAAAGTAAATACACAAAGAATGAAAATTATTGTGTTAAAAAAATTTCACCGCTGGGCATTTACTTCCAACCTTTTTGGCTAACCTTGGTAAAAACTGTGTTTAGGTTGGGAGATTTTTCTTTTTAAAGTCTTTACTCATTTGTGTGTGTTTTTTTTTACTTATGTCTTTCTCCCTGAATAATCATCGTTTTTGTAACATAGACAGAAACGTAGTGAGAGTCTAAAAAAGGTCAAGTTGAAGAGTCTATATGGATATGGAGGGGTGTCCAACACAGATAAGAAAAAAGCAAAAGCTAGGCTTGCACTCATTGCACACAATTGCCTGCCAACCCCTCTAAAATTAAAAAGATTAAATTAGACAAAAGTATCTGAATATAAATATTATCCCATTGAGTGTATTTTACAATTAAATATACATATTGAATTATTACATATTAAAATTACATATTAAGGGTAAATATGATTAATTGTGATTAATTACAGCAAATTGTGTGAATAATTAGTTTTTTAATAATTTAAAAACAAAAATAAATCCTGTAGTTGACTTTATTTTCCTTGTTTTTTAACAAGAGATAGTTAAAGGAAAATTTGCCGAGTTAATAACAAATAATTTGTCTTGAATTTCATGTTGTTTAAAAAAATTGGGAAAAATGATATCGGTAACCCAATGTTGTTAATTGTATCGCTTCGTTGGTAGACTGTATCGTTGCATCCCAAATATCCATGAATTCAAGTTATTAGGGACGGCCAGGTCTCTGGAACTGCTGATATGATGTTGGGCTGCCAAGACTTTATGATTCTTTGTGTAAAGTCTAGGGCTACATCAGTGACTGAAACAATGACTGTGTTGCTTCAGCTTTGGACTCCACTAGCGATTCTATTCACTCCGATACCACAGATGCCGATAAGCAATCCACCAATAATCCACCACCAATAGTTTTGGTTCAGTCAAAGAACTTAGCAAACATTAGCAATAGATGTACTTTCGCCTCTTCTTGGCATGGGAACCCATTTTTGTCTTTCATCTGGATCAAAGCAGCTACCGCTTGGGATTTACGACTAGCTGTATTTGGAAAGTTAGGGTTGTTCAAGGTCGGCACATGCAAGGGGGCGCATGTCCAAAAAGGTAGAAACCCTTGCAGTAGAAAGCACCAACCCAGCTGTTTTAAATACTTACACATATTTATCACACTGGAATCAAGTGCGACCCAGCTCGGTGTGACACACAGAACACATCACGGCTAAGTGTGTAGGTGGCCTGATGCTCTCTGGCCAGAATAAGTGGTGTAAGCGGTAAGTGGGTGGACAACGGAGGAATTTGAAACAACTAATCTTGTCTTGTAGGATGAGAGAGCATTTATATAGTTTTTTGGTTTGTTTGTTTTCATTTGCCACTCCTATTTTTTGATGAAAAATACAGTAGAGTTTTGTGCCGTGTACTGCCGGTAATGTGATTCACCACAGCATTGTGAAATTGTACTGGCAACGTGTGAAATACTTCTTTTGAAGCATGCCACATTTCATCTGACTCATCTGTATTATTGTCTGTTCTCTTTCCAGAGACCCTGGCAGCATGGATTGGTCTAAAGGTGGAGAAAAACACATCTTTTTTCAAATGGGAGGACGGAACAAATGTGTCCATTTCTTACTGGGATCGTTATCAACCCCCGCTGGTGACTGTTAACACAACCAGATGTGTGACCCTTGTTGATAAGGTGTGTGGCTCTGTGGCTTTTCTTTCTATTCTGTTCAGATTACAAGCTACACTCTAAAGTCACTCAAAAGTTAGTAGGCAAACATTTATGAAATTATGAAACATTTATGAAATTATGAAACATTTTGGAGATGGTTCACTGTTTTGGGGGGACTTTTTAGAAGATTACTGCAGGGATTCACCACCAGAGAAGTAGAAATACGGGAATCATTCTGCTGATATCTGCTAAACTCAAACTGCCTGTCAGACTGCCAGATGTTGCTGATGATTTTAACTATAAATTAAACTATAAACTATAATTTCCCACAATCAATAGAAGCAAACAACAAACGGCATAACTTATCAGAACATTATGACCACTGACCGATTATCTCTTCGTCATGGCAGCTGTTAGTGAGTGGGATATGTTAGGCAGCAATTGAACATTTTATCCTTAAAACTAGGGATGTAACAATGCACTCTACCCACGATGAAATACGGTTATCGATACTGGGTTAACAAGACACCCCCCCCCATTTTTTTAAACAAAAGGAAATTATAATTTCTAATAACAGGAAGACAATTTAAACTAAGAATGTCCTTTTATTTCTGAGGTAGTTGCAAATCATGCCAAAAGGGTGCCACCTGGTGTTCAAATTGAATAGCGATTAATCGCTGGATCTTCAAGTGACTCGATTCTTATCGGTTACATCTCATTACAGCTGATATTTTAGAAGCAGGAAAAATGAGCAAGTGGAAGGATTTGAGTGAGGGCCAAATTACGATCTTTAAAACTACAGCTTTTCTGGGGTGATCCCGGTCTGTATCTATGAAAAGTGGTCCAAGGAAGGAAGAGTCGCAAACCGGCGACAGGTTCATGGGTGGCCAAGACTCACTGAAGCACTTGGAAGTAAAGGCTGGCCCATGTGTTCCGCTCCAACAGACAAGCTACTGTAGATCAAATTGCAGAAGATGTTTATGCTGGTTCTGAAGTACCCTGCAGTACAGTTGCAGGGTGACCAACACAATTTTAAGAAGGTGGTTATAATGTTATGTCTGAGCAGTGGATGTAAAGTGGACTCTAACTCCAGACTTTTCCCCGCAGTACCACATGTGGAGTGTCATTCCCTGCAATCTCCCCAGAGCCTTCATATGCAAAAAGAAGGGTACGGTTAATGAGAGCATTCCAGAGAACAGCTGCCCAAAAGATGGGGTGAGTCACTGTCTTCTAGTCTGGTCATCAGCACTACCAGCAGTTCTGGGAAAATGAGAACAAATAATGGTCAGGTTTTGTTTTATCTGTGCAGGACTGGAGGAGACATGGGAACTCGTGTTATAAAGTGGATACTCAGGAAGTTTTACACAAGAACAGCTGCAAAATTATCATTAATAACAGGTAATAAAAAGTCATTTAGCTTTGCACTGAAACTTTATCTGTAAGAAAATCTCACTGTGCAGTTTGCTGTGAAAATGAGTATGTTCAGAGGTTTAACTGTTTTCATTCGTGTAGCCTTAAAGTGCATCAAGTTTTACTGGTTACATCGCACCACGAGGCAGTCCTAGCAATCCTACGGCATTTCAGTTTATTCAAGTTACACTACACAACTATAGTCGTAGTGAGTAAATAATAATTTTTAAAAATGTGTTTTGTCAAACTCTATTCTGTTTAGATTTGAACAGACTTTCATTAACAGTCTCCTGAAGGAACATGTTGGCAATAAGCCGAAGTATTTCTGGACTGGACTGCAGGACATTAAAGCCACAGGAGAGTACCACTGGTCCAGCCAGGACGAGCAAGAGACACGAGTCACCTTTGACAACTGGAAGTGGGGAGAACCAGGTGACTCATAATTTTGTAGTGCAAAACGGGATAACATATCCTGGTTCTGTTCACAGTGAGAATGAGACTTGTTTCTTTCTGATTTAGCTTCAGCTGGTTAATGCATTGATCAGGATGTGGCTCTGAATACTCAAAGCTGATTCGCATACAAACTCATCTCAGGTGAAAAGATGCAGTCGGCTCCTGCACATGAGTCGGAGGGGTGCGTGTGTGTCCCAGCTCCTCAGTCAGTAGAGAGGAAGCAATACGCAAATGGGGTATTTGGATGTGGCCAGATTGGGGAAAATCCCAAACATCAAGACGACACTTCTTTTAATGCTAGTACTACGATATGACCTCCATATATTTAACAATAGAGCCTGCAATGCTTTTATTGGTCAGCAGTAAACACTATGGTAAACGAAAGTCTCTTGTGAGCGTAATGAGGACAATGTAAGAGGAGGAATGTAAACAAACCAGCACGCTAAGTTCTCTCTGTCCTGAGATTGTCCTCCTTATGATTTAAACATCTATTTTCATTGTCCGCACAATACATTCATCTTGATTTCAATATTGAGAGCGATATGGTTGGCCAACACATTTATCTGTGTCAGATCTCTTTTTAAATGCAAAATCTTGGTGCCATAGCCAAACTGGGAGGATGTGCAGTAATGACTACAAACCCTCTGGGACAGTGGATGGTGAAGAACTGCACGGAGTTCAAAGCCGGCAGTGTCTGTAAGAGCTCTATTGGCGCCGAGCCCTCTACTTCACCCGCACCGGACGAACCTGACCTCAGCGCCGACTGCCCGTCAGGATGGGTGACGAAAGAAGGAGTCAGATACTGTTACAAGGTGAGGCTGGATTTATTCCTGACCTGGTGAGATTGAGAAGATGAAACACACCCAGCTTTTACTGTTGTGTATCTGTGTGTCTGTAGGTTTTCCATGAAGAGAGGATAAGTCGTAAGCGCACGTGGGAGGAAGCCAAAAACTTTTGCGAGGGGCTGGGGACTCATCTGGCGAGCTTTACTGATTTGGAGGAGATGAATTCACTGAATGAAATTTTTAGAGAATCCATTAGGTACAGCAAGCAGACATGTACACAAACCTTCATGGAAATGTTGACATAATATAATACAAGGAACCGGCATAACATTATGACCACCTTCATAAAATTGTATTTCTCCTCCTTGCTGTCAAAACATCCCAGCTGTGCTGCACTGTGTGTTTCTGACACTTTTCTAATAGAACCAGCATTCACTTCACTTCTTAGATACTGGCCATTGCAGTCCAGGAACACCCCACAAGAGCTGCGGTTTTGGAGATGCTCTGTCGTCTAGCCATCAGAATTAGTCAACATTTTTCCTGTTCTAACATCAGCTTTGAGGATAAAAGCCTAATATATCTCACCCACTCACAGGTATCATAATGAAGAGATAATCAGTGTTACTCATTTCAGCTGTCAGTGGTCATAATGTTATGCCTGATCAGTGTATTTAACAGTGTAAGGCACCTGGGAGTCTGCTTCACACCAGTGCTGGGATTCTGAACTCCCTAAGTTTCAAACTCAGCACCCAGCAACCTAGGCGTAATTGGCAATACCAGCAGCAGACAAAATTGCCAATTAAGTCTGCTGGGTGGGAAAGACCAGACCGAATAAGTAGATGGGAAACATGACTCAAACACATACAGAATTAAGTGTGGCGTCCACATACTTTTGGACGTATAGTGTACCTACACTTTTTAAAAAAACGTTGCTTTTTGCATTTGTTCAGGTTTGTTTTTATTTTGTTTTTGTGGTACAGCAATGATCGCTTCTTCTGGGTCGGTTTGAATCGTCGGAATCCAAACAATGATAACCGCTGGGAGTGGAGCGATGGGCGACCTGTAAGTTCTTAGCATTACCAGCAGCTGGTACTTACCTCCTCTTTATGACTTCTTTTTTCAGTGAAGTCTTCTAAATGACAATTTCATTGAAGCATTCGTATCAATGTTTGTTGTATACGTAGCTTTGTTTCTCTGTGACAGGTGTCCATGATGATATTTCCCCAAGAGTTTCATGAAGATGATGAGTATAACCGAGACTGCACTGCTTTTAGGGTGAGCTTGGGTACTCCAGAAATCTGAGAATTTTTAGATATATGTGTTGGCCTATTTACTATAAATACCAAATAATGCCACCAGCAGCATCATGCCTGGCTTTGAACTGACTCTAGCTGTAGTTTTGTCACCAAAGCCTTTAGAATGTTCTCAGCTCATTATCTCATTATTCTGTTCTCATTGTGTCAGTTATCACATTTTTCCTCCTGACTCCTCTGTGATAAATTATTACAGACAAACTACAGGAAAGTGGTTAACTGTCCATGTCAAGCCTGACTTTGCAAATAAATGACACTTTATACTAATTAAGAGGTAGAAAGTAATGAATTACACTTTACTCACGTTACTGTAATTGAGTTGGGTTTTTTTTGTACTTTTTAAAGTAGATTTTACAACCTGTACATTTATTTTTACTTTAGTATGTTTTGTACCAAGAATCATTATTCACTACCTTTTTAAATAACATCTGTTATTAAGTGAATAAAAACGGAAACTGCTGCATTGATACAGGGTTGCCAGAGTACAGTGGTTTTCAGCAAAAAAAAAAGATATATTTAGATATAAAGAGAGATGTTAGTTGACACGCTAGCACGTTGTGCCACTTCATTCCATTGGTTTGAATGGGATGATGCTAACTGTGTAACCGAAAACTAATGTCATTTCTGTCTACATAGCACTTTCGAATAAACTTCCTCATAAATCAGTGGCTTAATAGAATTTTCTCTACAAAGGCAGCTGATTATATAGACAGTAAGACAGGGACCTAAAAATTCTCATTGTTGGGAGTAAAACACAAACTGGCTTATCTAGACTGTATGAATTTGGAGAAACAAAAATGTGTCAGAATCTTAGTCATGTTGATAACGGACCCAGTGTTAAACACATATCACAGTAGTATTGTCTGTAAAACTCTGTATTACCGCCTTCAGAATATCTCAGAGGTTCAGGACATTCTAACTCCTGCTGATAAGAAGAAGCTTTGCTATTGTAATGTTTTCTGCCTAGTCCAACGAGTTCAGAATGCTTCTTCAAGAGTCTTGAGTGGGATCAAATTACTCCAGCACTTATCACTCCATTTGCTATCTGTGTCTTTTAGAATTGATTTTAAGATTCTTTTATTGATTTTTAAATGTCTCAGTGGTCTTACTCTTCTATATCTCAGTGAATTACTTGTTGGAAATGATCCAACCATGAATCTTAGATCATCCAGCAGTAAACTGAGAATGGTGCTATGTGAACCTAGACATTTTGTGGAGTTTGTGTCTGTGTTCAATCGAATATGTTGATGAATGGTTTGCTCGACTCCAGCGGCCTTCCATAAGCTCTGACCTTTAGACTGAAATAAAACATTGATTATAAGCCAGGCCTTATAAATGACTTCAACATGCTTTCATACAGAACTGGGGGTAGCAGTGTTCGATTCCCAGGTGGATCGGTTCAGGTCCATTTCTCTGTGAAGTTTGTGTCTGTGGGGAATTAGTTTTTGTCCCTCAGTTCAAAGACATGCAAGTGAGGTGATTCCGAGACAAAACTGTTCCTGAATCTTGTGTAACCAGCCTGCCTTGTCATGAAAGTGTGTCAAACATTATGTAACTTTACTGGGAATGTGTCTATATCAACTTTGTGCCAATTCTATAAGATGTGTCTTTATTGGGATACAATAGAGTGGAGTCGGTTACATTTGCAAAGATGAGGTGACCTTTCCTTGGTTTTTGAATGGAGTCCACATACCTGTGGCCATGCATGGACGTCCCTGGAAAAGACGACATCTTGAAAGCAGCATATGTTGCTCTAAGATCTGAATGTAGTTTTCTGCGTGAATGCTGCCAACACAGAAGTGTAAGTGAACTTTGCCAAGTGCATGGTCTCCATACCATGACATACTCCGGCTTTGGGACTTTTGGATGGTCTTTCTCATATTCGGTCTAGAGCACACGGCATCCATCCATCTGATCACAGAACACATTTCCATTGTGGGATGGCCCATTCTAGATGCCTCCAAGTCCAGAAAAGTCCAACACAGCTGAGTTTTAAGAACTCTGTTTTAAAAGTCAAAGTAAATGTAAGGAACGCTAACTTTTTATTTTATTTGCAGTTTCCATACTGTCCTAACTTAATACTGTCTTAACCTAATTTGGGGCTGTAGTTGGTGAATTGTTTTGAAAATGAAAGGTTAAAGGAGTGTGTCTGGTTTTTGGCATATACTTGCATTAAATGAACTTATTAGGAAAGGATGAAAATAAATATCAGTTTCTCCTGGTGAATGGCAGTCAGCCAGCACTGCGAGCTTAGGCGTAGTCCATGTCATTAGATCACTGTCAAAACTCTGTGGCGCGAGTTTGCTTGCGCATATCATAATATCGCGCTCAAGTTAGTTTCCCTCACGCGCAAAGTGCCTTAACTTCAACTGCTCTCTGCGCTTCACATTTAAAACTCAGGCCTTTTAAAAAGTCTGGAGCTATAATGATTTATTATCTGACAACCTGACACTGGACACATGGTTATTTCAACTATATATAATAATTACAATCAGGTTATTATGAGTGAAAATATCATAAGGAGTTTTTAGTCCTGCCGATGTCCACTCTCGACAATAAAAAGTAATCTATTACATCAGTGTCAGGTTGTCGAATCTTAAATCGTTATAGCTCCAGACTTTTTAAAATGTCTTGAGTTTTAAATGTGTTCTCGTAATATTTATCGATAACGACGTCAGTGCGAAACAACATGTTCCTTTCCTCTTAATAAAGTGATTCATCAGTGTTAGAGTCTTTATTTTGCTTTAGGTCCCGATGTGGTGTTGGATGTAATGAAAATGAAATATAAAGGTTAAAGAAATCACCGGAATCATAAGAATGAACGGATGTGTAAGTGATGCTCGATTCTGCCAGGGAGTGAACCGGCCATGTTCCCGTCCCCCAAACTGTCAAAATCGCCCCCATGTCGGCAAATTCAACTGCTCAGAGAGCAATTGAAGGTTATGGACTTTGTGCGCGAGTAAAAGTAACTTGAGCATGATATTATGAGATATGCGCATGCAAATATTCTCTCTGTGCTGGAAGGTTTCACATTTGCGCTCATTAAAACCTTCGCCCCCGTGTTTTGACAGTGATCTGAAGCCATAGTAGTCATTCTGTGCTTCACACCGTGTTGTAACTGAAACTTTGTTTGCTTATGGGAAAGCATAACTGAGTCAATACAAACAGATTATAATAGTTTCAACAACAGAGTCAGTTTGTCTGCTAATAATGATGATGCTTTTTCAGATTTGATTTGTGGGGGAACGATAATTCAGTTAATTAATTATTTTCCTCACCTTTTTTCCTTTTATGTAACCAGTCTCTAAAACGAAACTACATGCTCGTGTTGTACTTCCTAATGACTGAAGTTCCCAAACTCCAGTTTTACCCCAGAGCTTTTCACTGTGATGCTAAACTGGAATGGGTGTGTCAGATCCCACGAGGTAAGCCAAATACACCATATTGTTAACACAAATATCTACCCGACAGGTGTCCTGACTATTCTTGTTTATGTCACTCAGTAAATATCAGAACTTGTTTGTTTTCCTTATTTGCTTTCCAGGTGAAACCCCAAAGAATCCGGAATGGTACAAACCAGGTGATGTATCGCCCTCTTCATTTTTGCCCGCCTTGTAGGGTCTTTTAATAAAGCTTATTTAAATGTGTTTGTGTTGTTACTTGTCCTGCAGATGGACATCATGAAACTTCAATAATTGTCGACAAGCAGGAGTTCTGGTTCGTAACCGAGCCGAAGTTGTCCTACGAGGACGCTAAAATATACTGTAGCAACGACCACAGCAAACTAGCCACACTCAAGACGATCAACTCTGCCCTTATTCTGCACAATAGTCTCCATAAGGTAACATCAGTTTATCTCGAGCACTTCTGCTGTGCAGATGAAAATTTAATAGATTTAATGCGTCTGGTTGAAATACCTGTCGAGTTACATTGCTGTCTTACTGCCTACATAATCAGCTACTACAGTAAAGGTTCTAATAAGTCATTGCTTTGTTGTAGCTTGCAGGTTCAGCACATTGGTGGGTAGACTTTAACGAACATGGCCGTTTTATTCCTTCAAGGTAAGTTTTTATTATTATTATTATCACTATTACACTGTTGAGTCACATTATTATGTAGGCTGGTTAAAAAAGTGGCTCAAAAAGATCCTGGTAGGTTGACACATGTATCTGGAGCCATGCTGACTGCAGCGCATCCAAACAAAAGGGGGATACACTATGTGGCTATTACACGTGTAGCTTTAAAGCCGGTTTTCACATATACATACTGGTTTTCATCATGATTGGTCCATTGTTATTCTGTCCACCCCTGTTGTTTTGGCAGGGTACTGCCGAATTCCACACTGATACTTCATCGTGTGGGCTTATTCATAATACTGGAAATCTTCCTGTTGTGTGTATGATGTATAAGGAACCTCTTTTGGATGTTGTTGTTAAGTGGGAAAGTAGGCACAGTGTACCATTTTAACACAGCCCTTACAAGATGTATCATCTTTTCTTAGATCATCTCCATTTCTTCCCATGTTTTGGGGGAAATGTAACTCAGCTAACCCTGGATCCTTCACGCCAGGTATGCCAGCAGTGTTTAGACACCACAGTTACCATTGTATGTTTGAAATAAGAGCTCTGATTCTGAATGTGAGTTCAGACTAGTGGAACTCTAGGGTAAATGACCTCAGCGTAATATGGCGGAAGTATTTTTAAGCAATTAGACTTAGAAAAAAAAATCAGGTACGAAACACTGTTCAAGTTTAAGGGAATCTAAGGTTATCTTTTGGGGAGCACAAGACGATTGAATAACTGGCAAGGTCGACCATATGGTAAGTGTAGGTTAAAGAATAATCAATGTATAAACCAGATAGGTGTACATGATAAAATGCTTGGTATGCATATTTTTATGCATTTTTTACTTATTTTCATTATTAATGTCTTTGACAACAGATGTCTTTGATTTTTGACTATAATAGTTTTTAGTTTATATTAAATACAGTATTTTAATATGGAAATATGTGCTTGTTGTTTTTTTTACCACAAACACCCAATCACATGACCTGTATAGATTACAGTAAGAATTGCAGCGAGAAACAGCCGTTTGTTTGCGAGGTGTTAAACGTCACATCTGCAGACAATGGAACCGTAGTTCACCCCCCTCTAACACCATGCACGAGCAACAGCTTCAGAGACAAGGTTTGCTTTCATTCTTTTGCAGCTTAAATACACTTCATAGTCAACAAAATGTGGACTTTTATGTTTTGAATTGTAATCAAGAAGGCCCTGGGTTCGAACCCCAGGTGGGGTGGTCTGGGTCATTTCTGTGTGTAGTTACCATGTTCTTCCTATGTTTGTGTGGGGTTTCCCCTGGGAGCTCTGGGTAATCCG
>JAYDZG010000016.1:14995721-15018420 GCA_034509265.1 Microcambeva bendego | reverse complement strand
ATGTCTTTGGACTGTGGGAGGAAACCGGAGTACCTGGAGGAAACCCACACGGACACGGGGAGAACATGCAAACTCCACACAGAAAGGACCGAGATCGCCCCACCCGGGGATCAAACTCAGGACCTTCTTGCTGTGAGGCGACAGTGCTATCCACTAAAACCCCGTGCCACCCGGTAGCTCCTTTAGTGTCATGCAAAACTGTAGCACATTTGTTTTAGTGCAAATACTGTTTACTCACTTTCCATAACTCAATTGATAGTATTGTGTTTGTTTGTGTCTTATAGTCTGTGATAAGGTGACACATTACTGATAAATGCTACATAAATAACTTTATTGATGTCATTTTAATTATGCTACATTTATTTTCTAAATGCAAATTCATAATCCATTAAGTTACTATATGATTCTTGTCAGATTTGTTTAAAAAAATGTGACATAATTTATATGTTGCTTGGTATTTACAGTGTACAGAATCAGCAGCTAGTTATTTGATTTAATATTGTATTTCTTGCTTTTAATATAATCTACAGGTACAGTTTTGATGCATGCAGTTTAAACAAACTTTCCTCTAATGTATGTATGTGTTATTAGGGTCATAAGATCAGCCACAATGCTTCCACTGGAGTAATTCAGATGGTCATCGAGCACTTCACCAGAGCCAATGAGGGAACATACACTGTTCAAATACATGATGGAAAAGCCAAGACCCAAAGCTCTTTGGTGCTAGTAGGAGATGGTGCGAATTTTAATGAATAAACTGACTCTATATTATAGAAATCTCATGATATTATAGCCCTGTGTTATCTCAGTGTTGTTGTAGCTTGTCTGATGTGTTTTTGTTTCAGCTTTCAAGGCTGCTCTGAAGGAGGCTGACTTCCAGAGAAAGGAACACATTAGAAAACAAGGTTATAAATTACGATCATGCAATATACTGTATAGATTTTTTGCAATTTGTTTGGTAATTGTCTTTATAGTGTTGTCAAATCTAATTACCCTGAGTTACATCAGTTATGTGAAACCGGTTCTGATCCTACCGTGTATGAACAACAGATATCATTGTTCATGTAGATGCCCATCATACTGGATGGCAGAGCCAAGATTCTTAACAATTTGTTTAAAATCTCAGTTCTGGTGTGCTAGTGCTGCACCACCAGAGCGCCACAGTATATTGATGCAATGTCAAAATAACATGAACTTTAAAATGTAACCCAAAAGGACCCACTGTGATATATCTGTCACAAACTAATGTTTTCCTTGTGATCTATTTGTTCTGTTTTATATGCCTCTTATTTTCACCATGCTTTAAACTTTTTGTCTAGGTCCTCATTTCTCCGAGTACCTGACTTTCCATGTGGAAGAGGACTGCACTGTTAAACTTGTATGTAAGGTAAGACACCCAGAAGCTGTAATTTTATGTACTAGTTAATCAAAATCCTTTCTTGGTAAAATAAAACAAACCCTATTCTGGTATTTTTATAGTTGGCTAATGTGAAAAAGGAGACTAAATTCACCTGGTTTAAAGATGATGAGGAAATCACACTTGATGTCGCACCCAACCCAATGTCTGGATCCTGTTCTCTTCCTATCCCACTGGTAAGTTGTCAAGTTGGAATGTCATTGTAGGCCAGAATTTAAAAAGATTAAAGAAGTGTTTTTTTATTTGTCACTTCAGTTGATGAAAAATGAATCATTAGAAAAAAAAAATTCTTTGTAGTTTTCAAGAAAAGATCAGGGAATTTACAAAGCTGTGCTCGGTGACGATCGTGGAAAGGACACATCTGTATATGATATTTCTGGCCAGGGTAATGTTTTATTTCACAGACCTTTGAATGTAACTTCAAGTTTAATAAGGCAGCAAATGTCTTACTCATTTTTTCTCTCTTGCTGTTATATAGTATTTGAAGAAATCATCAATGCCATTGCCCGTGTTTCTGGTAAGCCCATTTTTCTTATTTTCTTATTTATCTCTTGTATGCAAAATTACAGAACTTTGCTTCACACAGTTTCATTACTCCATTATCTATTAATATTTGTTACTGGTATTACATTTAAAAATTGGACAGCATGGTGGCAGTATTGGACAGCACGTGTTCGATTCCAGGTCTTTAGTGTGTAGACTTGCATATTTGTGTGTGTGCTTGCCTTTTGATGGACTGGCAATCTCTCCAGTGTGTTTCCTACCATTTGCCCAGTGAACCTGACCCTGCGTTACTCTGCTAAGGATAAAGCAGGGGTAAAACTAACTATAAAACTATTAAAATTACATTTTGATTGTTGCAGGATCCTCTGCATCCGAGCTGATGTTGCAGTGCACACCAGAGGGCATCAGACTTCAGTGCTACATGAAGTACTACACAGAGGAGATGAAGACCAGCTGGTTCCACAAGTACCCACCTTTCCACCCACTCCACCCACTCCCATATTTAACAATATCCCCAAATCTGATTAACTAGCAAAGGTATGTACCTTTATTGATGCCATTTTTATTGTGGTATTGGATGTTTTGGATCCTAGGGAGAGTAAGATTGCCTCTTCGGAAAAAATGAGGATTGGCGGTACATCTGAGATGGCCTGGATGCAGATCTGTGAGCCAACTGATAGAGAGAAGGGCCAATACACTATTGAGATCCATGATGGCAAAACTGCTCACACCCGTTCCTTTGACCTCTCTGGACAAGGTAAATCACTGCCAGATTAAGTATTTTATATTGATCATAAGATTTTTAATGCAGCCAGAGTACCCAGAGGATATCAATCAAAGTCAACGTTTTAAAACCTTTAAAGTCTTAAATTAAAGCAAAATCTAACTGAGTAATACTCTTTATATGCTGTAAACTTTAGATAAACATGTTTTATTGGTTTTAAATTGATCTGGGATCATGCCAAACAATTAAAAGCTTCGAAAGTATAATTACCTCATATCTACATTACAACTCCAGCTAGCAATGATAATAGTGAAAAGGAGGTCGAAAACTTCTCATGCAGGTATAATGGAAATGCTTTTTTTCTGAATTGTAATCCTAATCATACTTTTCTTTTTTACACAGCGTACACCGATGCTTATGCAGAGTTCCAGAGGCTCAAGTAAGAGAAGCAATAATTCATGAAACATTTGTCTTTTCTAATATAACTAAAATATGCATTAGTAAAATTAACTTCAATGAACTTGTGTTTTTTCCAGAGCTGCTGCGTTTGCTGAGAAGAGTAAGTTAAATCCTAATACTAGAAAACACAATTTTCACCTTGCATTGCTACTGCAATTTACAGCTTGTTTTAACCAAATAAATCAGTCACATTGACCACTTTAATAATATTTTCAGTTCAATTCAAGTACATTTCTACAGATAAACTTATTTTATGTCATGTTTAATATGGTTTCTCTTCTCCTCGTTCTTTCTTTATCTAGATCGTGGTAGGGTAATGGGTGGACTGCCAGACGTTGTCACTATTATGGAGCTTAAGGTAATTCATAATTTGTAAGACCTGAGCTTCATTAAGAATGCATGTAGGGATTCATTGCTTATACTTCAGGCCGTACCTAATTCACAGCAATGAAAATCACATCACAAACCATGTGATGAGTCGTCTCATGTGAAATGTGTAGTTTTACTGTAAAAGTCAAAATTTAAGGATCGTGTTCAGGCAATCCTAGCAATCATACTTTAGTGTAAGACTTTTTGTCTTGAAGTGTTCTGAATCGCATACATATTCTGAATGCGTAGTACATGAAGAGTACCCACACAAAAAGTCCAACATGTCATGAAATGTGGAACTTTTCCTTAAAAATCTGTCATCTGTGATTTTTTTCAAAGATAATGTCCGTGAAATTAAACACAACAGTCTGTAAATTCAGTAGGGCCTCTTCTTTACACTGAAAGTTTAGTGCATACTAGATCTTTAACTTGAGCAGTGACAACAGTCCTTATTGTTTTTAAAAACATTAGAATAGTGCTTCATATACTTTTCACCAGCATTAAATTGCATATTGTTTTGCATAATCACTGTGGCTGCTGAAAGCAGAAATTTGCATTACAGTAAAAGCGAGTTCAGCCCATAAGACATGGTTTGTCGTGAGCTAATATCAGCTAGTACACTGACACTTACTCAGAATAACAAAGTTTCTTAGGAGAAATAGCCATCTTGGTGTTACATAAACTTCATAATTGACAGAACCACTCATAGCTAACACAAACAGCAATTGTTTAAACATGTTCTCATCGTTATAATGCTTGAATTAGTAAGGCAATATACACTTTTAAATGTTTAGGATCCCATCTTCTACATTAAAGACAACTTTTTGGTGTAATGACCTGAATGTGTGTAAATATAGAGGCAAAAAACGCTGGTAGGTAGCAGATAGCAGTTAGCACCAGAGACACCGGTGTAACCTCCTCCCCCACACACACGAATTGAAGGGGGAGGATAAAAGGTTTTGTGACACCTGTAGCAGCCTATGGAGAAACTTTTCATTTTTATATTTGCTTTTACCTATTAAACCCACAATCCACACACAAAAAAGTGAAAAATGGAGATACATGATTTTCACTGGACAGAGGCAATACATATGCCATACACAACAAACTGTGATGCACTATGTATACTTCTTCAGCAATTTGAGTAGCTTGTCTGCTTCAATGAGTGCTGGCCACCCATGACCCTGTCGCCGGTTTACCACTGTTCCTTCCTTGGACCACTTATGATAGATACTGAGCACTGCAAACCAGGGACAGAGATGCAATCTTGTCATCCAGCCATCACAATTTGACCCTTGTCAAATTTATTTATGTTCACTTGCTACCTAATATATCCCACTCATTATTAGGTACCGTGATGAACAGTCAGTATCATTCACTTCACCTGTCAGTGGTTATAATGCCATGTGTGGTCAGTGTATAATACAATATAGCAATATTAAACAACAATAGAACATCTGTAGTAAATAGTAATAACATTAATCCGTATTAATACTTTGACAATACTTTTACACAGCCCTCATCCGATCTTATTTTGCCTTACTATTATTATTTTGCAGACCCTGAGCTTGACATGCACAGTGTGGGGTGACCCCAAACCTGAAGTCACCTGGTTCAAGAATGAACAGGAAGTTGTGTCTAGTGACCATAACCAGATCTCATTTGAAAGTGGCAAGTTTGCTAGTCTGACCATCAAGACGGTCACTGTGGATGATTCTGGCAAGTACAGCATCAACGTGAGAAACAAGTATGGCGGTGAGTTTGCGGAGATCACCGTTAGTGTGTACAAGCAGGGCGAGGAGATCCCTGAACCCAAACTGGGACAGACCACCAAACCAGCAGCACCCAGGACCCCTGCACCTCCTGCTGCCAAGCCCCAGACACCATCTCCGGCCCCATCTGTTAAATCTCCAACACCAACTTCCCCTCCATCCATCAAGTCCCCCACCCCGGCTCCAAAATCCCCAACCCCACCAAGGAGTGCCAAATCTCCAACTCCACCCAGGTCTATCCGGTCCCCAACCCCCACTAAGAAGTAATGAAAGGATGTTATGATTAAGGATGGTTAAGGTTGATATTACAGGCATTGTGCTCTATATAATTAGTAATGATGATGGGTTGTTTTGAAAAGTTTTTGGTCTAAAGTAATACTGTCAAAAATCAAAAACTCATTTCGTTCAGTTATTATTCATAGAAAATTAAATGGTAACTCTTTCTCAAATGCCCTAAAAGCACATTATTCTCTTTCACATATGTGGCACCTTGAAGAAAATGTATTTGGCTATGTTATTTTTAAATCAATTTCACAGATTATAACCCAATATGTGCTATAAAACAGTTTATTTGAAATTTGGACGCACTTGGTTTGAATTCCATTACTACTGTTTATTACATAACATACAATATATGCCAAAAAGTATGTGAACACCCCACATTTGCCGCACCCAGTGCTAGCAAGTGTATGAAATAATTAGATTTTTACATGGAAAAGGAACAAATGGAATTTGACCAGGGGTGACCAATCTGACTAAAATCTTTAGCTACAATCACTATATCACTGTATTATTTTATTGTGTAGCTCTCTAGTGCTTTGTTTTGGCAATAAAACAGTGATCAACTTCCTTCTGCCTCTTTATGTGATGTTTTTTTTATCCATTGAACAGAATAAGCCATAAATTATTGTGCTTGTGTTCTTAAGATATATTTAAGAAAGTAAAAGCATTTGCTTTTCAATCTGAATAGTCCTTTTTATCCTTGGCATAGAAAACCAAAATCTATTTTTCCTCAAAAACAAATTACACAGACTTTCTTTTTGCTATTTTCTCATTGAGTTTTATCTTTGAATTGTTTAAGGTTGCATTTTTTATGCAGAGTAACACTCCTGTCATATTCGTTTCTTAGTAACATCAATGATGTTCAATGTTTAATAATCCAAATGCCAGAAACCTACCAAAACCTCCCAATAATCATTGTTTATATCTTCTTATTAACTCCATTACTAAACATTTCAATAAATATTTCATGCAATCTCTCACAGATCACCGTTAAATAAAGATTTTAAGTAAGTTTGACATGTAACGTAACTGGAAAGTTGGTAACGATGATTTTCCAAATTTCTCCCAAGCTCATGTGGTTATATTAATTACTTAACAAAGACTTTATGTTTAACTAGCTAGCGCACATAAATGAGACAGACAAAGTGTTTAACAGTTTTTATTTATTTATCTCGGTAAAGGTTCAATTTCTTTGTGGGGTTAATAATTTGATGTAGATTATGCATAGCATTACACAGAGTAAACTCTTGACAATATGTGTAATAGGTAATATGAAGTCTAACGTTTATAGACACTCATAAGGGACAGGTATGCCACTGCATAAGCTCTACCCACTAGACTACCACTGTCCCGAAAATGGATTCCAATTATCTTTGCCCATATAAACAAGGCTAATTTTAAGTGCACATATAAAAACAAGTATATAAAGGTCACTGCTACTGGAAATGGAAATCCTTATGACAAAAGTCACCTTATGCCTGGAAATTATTTGAGTGGTTTTCCAAGAATGTAATCAAAATATTACCAAACGCAGTCATGCTCAGTCAGCGCAGCGGCAATACACGTTAGCACACCAGAGCTGATTTTGAATCTCAGCTCTGCCATCCAGCAGGCTTTGTTAAAGTTTAAATGTACACATGTTCCTTATTAGTGTAGAAAAATATCCAAATATTTGAATCAGAGTTTCTATGAAATCTACACAATCTAGCTGCAGGAACTGTCTGATCAGTTTAAATACAATGACAATACAGTGACATTATTTGTTCAGATGACTGCTTTTGTGTAAATTATTCATGTAAATTTACAGTGAATGAATTAACGAAGGTTTTGGTGTCACCGATTCAGTAATTGGAGTCTTTAATCTTGGTTGGCATTTAAGATCTATCACAAAACAATGTGGGCACAAGGTGGGGAATCTGGAGTGATTAAAGCACAGTGGAAACCAAAACTTCAGAGCTTTCTACAGCTTTGGAAAACTAATTGAAGCAGTAACTAGCTTAAACTAACGTGTTTTTTCTATGCCTAATTTTCAAACTTCAATATGAAAAACCATAACCATAATCAAAAACATCTAAATAAAATATTCCAAATTTTTATTTCTGTCTGTATCAGTCTCTTGTGTCTCAATTTCCAGATGCTTCATGGCGATAAAATACTGAACGAATGACTCACCGAGTGCCCCTCGAATCACACTGTCTTCTTCCAGAGCCACTAAGGCGTCCTCTAGTTTAACAGGAATTGAAAACTGTTTCTGCTGTGTTGGAGCTTGGTTGAGATATTGTTCTGCACTGAGGTTTTGCTTGATCCCATCCAATCCAGCCGCAATTGTAGCCGCCAAGACAATGTAAGGATTAGCCATTGCCGAGCCTATCCTGTTATCAATGTGGGTCTCCCGTCCACCGTGAACCTTGAGGTTAAAGTCGCACAAATTGTCATTGCAGCCACACGTGGCAAATTTGCTCTTGGAATCTTTGCCTTTGGTGAGATGAGTACGGCAGCCAATCCCTGGCACCATCAGGCAGCTTAGGGCTGGCGAGTGATGGAGTAGCCCACCAAGCCATTTCTTGCCAATTTCAGACAGTTCACCAGAGCCTGAATGGAAAAGATTTCTCCTGGCATGGACATCACATAGGCTGTGAGACAAGCCGCCTGAATTGTAAATGGTCTCATCACTGAGGAAGGTGGCGATGTAGTTGTACTTCCTGGCCATCTCTTTAATTCCAGTGCGAAACGTGAAGGCACTATCAGCAGCTTCAATCCCAAACTTAGGCTTGAAGCAGATCTCTATCTGCCCTGGACCGGTGGAAGATGCGAAGGTGTCTACTTCAACACCCATGTGGTGCATCCCTCTGACCAACTGCTGTAGAAAAGGCAGGTCGTGATTACTCAGCAATGTAGTGGCAGGGAAAAATATAATATTAGGGCCCACACGGTTTGACACACTAAAGATACAGCATTCATATGTGAAGGAAGAATGGATGGAGAACCCCATGGCTTGAAGGTGACCAAGCATCACTTTAGCCACGAGGCGAGAAGATGTGCGCAATGGAATTCCTGTGACAGTGTAAGGGTCACAGATTATGTGAGCAGTCTTTTCAACCCATGGAAGGGCCTGAAAAGTTGACAGATCAGGGATCAGTAGAACATCACTGCTGAAACTGGTTGCTGTTGAATGATCAACCTCATTGTCCTTGGGACTAGCTGTCAGCTCCAGGTAGCTTCTAGGCATAGGCACACCATAAAATGCTTTTTCCTGCAATGCCAAAGAAAGGTAAATTAAAGTAAGGGTTTGAGCTAGGGTAAGGGATTGAGGTAGGGTTAGGGTTGGAGCTAAGGTTAAGGTCTGAGCCAGGGTTAGGGCTAGGGATGGTGTATGAGCTAGATGTATTTACCTGAAATAAAGCAGCTGGGGTGGTCTTGGATCTTGACACGCCATGAAGATCAGTGGATTCAAAGCGTACAAAGTCAATGTTCTCTCGAAAGATCTGCTGTTTTATCTGTTCAACTTTTGAATTGAAACTCTGGGATCCTCGAGACTCAGTTATCTCTTTGCTGTCTGTAGAGAATGTGCAAATCGATGAGTTCACCTGTGTTATTCAAATTATTAATATTTTATTTTATGTTCATGATTTAGGGTTGCTGTACAGCACAAGGGCAATTATTCCATAAGCAGCAAAGTCATTTCTAAAAGAGAATATCAGGAAAGTAGTCCTTCATTGACCTCTATAAATGTTGAAGATGCAAGTGAATCATACATAAGAGTTGTATTGCATGTATCACTCCTGAATAACCTTAAATTATATATGTATGTTAAAAAGACCCAGCAAAATTGAACATTAATAGACATGCTGACCTGTCTGTGACTCCCAAGGGTCCACCCAGTCAACTCTGTCATCAGTGGGTGGTTTATAACTAGAGGCCCTGTTAGTATCAGTCATTGATGGCCCACCAGGTTCCCATCCAGCTGGATTTCTCAATCTGGAGGCTATTCTGTTACTGGGTTTGAAGGTGGTAAAGGAGCTTGATTGTACTTGTACGTCTGGTTTGCAGTCAATTTTCAGTCTGGGACTGTAACTTTGTTGACAAGGTGAATGGCCTTTATCTCTGTCTTTAGTATTCAGTATGGAGCTTTCCCTTAAAAGACTTCTTAATTCATCCATTGTTTGTTTAGAGACACCTGCCCGTGTATGAGGTAGAAATCCCTGGTGGTCATCTTTACTCCAATCATCAGTACTGATTTTGTCTTGGATTGATGTTTCAATAGAGACAGTGGGCTCACAATGTGGGCGGGGAGAAACAACACTCGAGGTGTAACTG
Organism: Microcambeva bendego; assembly: GCA_034509265.1. Lineage (NCBI taxonomy): Eukaryota > Metazoa > Chordata > Actinopteri > Siluriformes > Trichomycteridae > Microcambeva > Microcambeva bendego. Next base: position 15,008,576 of record JAYDZG010000016.1, on the reverse strand, counting down.
GGGCTTGGAGTGGAGATGGGCTGTCTGGTGTGTCTTCTGTCCCAATCCGAGGAGTCCACATTTTCTCCACTTACCTTTACACCCTTCTTTTTGGTATTGCTCATATTACCCCCGTCTACTTCATCAGCATCCATAAGGGTTGTTTCCTAAGTTTAAGGAATTATAATTAATCATATATTTCATAATTCAATAAATAAAAATAAAAGTAATACGTCTATTTCTTTTTTCTTTGGGTGTTATTGTAGCAAAATAAATCTCTAATGGCAAGAAAAAAAATACTGACTTTTTTTGCTTTCATTTGGTTTACCATTTCCCCCTAACATCCTAAACAAACCACACTTACATGTTTTATAACTGTTTATAAAGCAAGTTACTTTTACAGCAAACACCCATTTAATCTCATTATTTGGAAACCTACCTTTTTTTCTGTTTTAAGTAGCAAAGAGGATAATTTTCCACCATTGACTTAGGCAGAATGATTGTTTATAGTTATAACTTATTTAATCCAACTATATACAGGTTATTCCAAAGGGTTTACACATGTTTAGCAGTATATAATAATAATCTTTCTTATAAACAGTTAAATAATAAATGTAAGACCAAAGTCAATGCATTCTATTTTATTTACTTTGCAAGTATTGGAAATATAAAGGTGTGAACATACAAACTAAAGTTACAGAAAGCACTAAAAACTATATTAAAGGAATAATTGTACCTGTTTCTCTAAAGCCTCCTAAGAATCAGTCTATTTAAATTTTGAGGTTTTATGAGCTCTAATTTGAAATAAGGGCTTTGACTGGTCACATATTTTATAGATCGCATTTACAATACAGACTGATTAGAATGTTCACATATCATGTGCCCTGGAAAAATAGTTTACACAGCTAATAAACTATGATTCAACTAGACTAGATGTTATTTTCCTCTCAAAGGTCAAACCTTCTGTCCAGGCTGTTCACTAATCTATTGTATAAACTTGCACTGTTACAAAACTGCTGTGCTCTGGCTTTTTTGCAGGTCATTCAACTCTATCAGATTTCTGGAAAAAGAAAACACTGTTGAGAGTTGCGCTTCTAATGTAGTGAAAGAACTTTAAGGTTGATAAAATGACAAAAATCCAGAAACTTAAGATAAATGCCGACTGAAACTGTTTACTGATGTTTACTAAAATGCTTAACATGTAAAATATAATCAATATTATGTCCCTGCAAATTATGTATATTAATGTCTGTGTTGAGTCTGAATGTGTGAGTGGCTGAGTGGCTTAATTGTCTCTCCATATAAATAAGCACATTGATTTAACACTAGCTAGAACCCAGTCTCTCAGACCCCAGATGAATCAAGGTAATAAAATAATACATTTATATTATGACCAAAAAAGGCGGCACAGTGAAACCTCACAGCATAATGTTTTTTGGTTCGATCCCCAGGTGGGGCCATCTAGTTCCTTTCTGTTTGGAGTTTGCATGTTCTCCCCGTGTCTGCGTGGGTTTCCTCCGGGTGCTACGGTTTCCTCCCACAGTCTAAAAACATGCGACCAGGTTAAGTGGAGACACTGAATTGTTCTGTAGATTCCTAGCCACTAGGATGCATGAACCAGACCCAAGCCCAGATAAATAGGTTGGTTGCATTAGAAAGAGCATCCATCATAAAAAATATGCCAAGTCGATAATGCTGACCCCAATCCACTGTGATGACCCCAAATGGAAGCAGCCAGAAGAAGAAGAAGAAGAAGAAGAGTATGCCCCAAAAGCTGTTCTGGATGTATTTCATTGTTGTATTGTGTAGATTAGGCCACCAACTACAATAATCCTCAGGAAAGAATAGTTACTCAAATTATTAAGCAAGTTATATCACAAATATCACTTTTTATGCAAGGCACTTTGCTATGGGACAGCTAACGAGTCATCCTGATATAAATAAGTTAAATCAGATATCAATGCAGCAATGCAGATTTGTTAGTGCTTTAGAATGCCTAATAACAGGGAGCTATGACAAGAAAAAAACTAAAAGAATCTTAATGTCAGTATGTATTTAAGTCAAAATCTTTTTTAAACAAATGCCTGAGCCAACAGCCAACAAAACTACAATGGCTAATGTATTTAACAGTTCCACTAGAGTGATTAACAACTGAAAAGAATTAACACATTTAAACACATTAACAACTAAATAACACTGTAAACAAACAACACATTTGTGTTACTAGACACTTTAACATAAAGGTGCCATAGTGGAAATAATTTACCAAAGCCATCTTCAAATAAGGATGGAGCAGGACTGGTGCACATTGGTTCATAAAGAAAATGAACATTCAGTTTGTGATTTGTCTTGGTTTATGCTGCTTCCAAGGAAAAATATATTAATTCTAAAATATCAGATTGAATTAACTTTGTTGAAGTGTCCAGAATTTTAATACTAAAAGTTTGTCTTTGTTTATTTTTTCACAACAATCCAGGAACAAGCAATGTAATATTAATATTAAACATTTTCAGAATAATTTTGCAGCAAACATTCCATACAATTCCAAGATAATAAGAGTTTAGACCACTACTGTAAAATGAACATATTTTCAAAAGAAGAAGTATGTTCGTTCTCCCCTTATTTATTCCGTATTTGATTTTAAATTAAAGGTTTACATTTTTCTTTATTTTATGATTTTACTCAACATTTGATGGGTCATTTTATCCTTTTTTTTGTCTTGAACAACAACTAATTTGTGATTTCGTCTTGATCGACGTTGATACGTGTTGGATGGATGAAATACGAATGAAACTAGTTGAATTCCAAATAAAAGATTAAAGATTTTTATTTTGTGTAACACACTGAGCAATAAAGTAGTTGGGACCTGATTCTGTGTCGTCTGGCTTTTCCAGGGCGCGGCTGCGGCAGGCTGGCGCACAGCCCTGAGCCACACGGCGCTGTTCGAGTCTGAACACTCTGGAATCGACTCCAAGTGTATCAAGAATCGACTAGATTTTGATTTCCAGACGCAAATGTCCAAATAATTTAAAGGTCTGCACAGCGGTAAATAAAAAAAGTTGAATACATATAATTATTTAAAATTATAATATTCGATTCATTTTTATTTAAATCACATTGTACTTTGTTAGCAACAGAACCGGAGATATTTTAATCACTAATACGGTTCCTTTAACACTAACCACGATGGTGCACAATTTATTAAAAATACATAAGCGACCGAGTACCACGCGGGTTTACACAAATCTTGACCTATAATAAATATAGCATCATGTATACATTTAATGATTAATTCCCGGTGATAAGACCGGTAATGCATACACTCAGTTTTGTAAGTGCAAAATCGACTCTTAGGACATTGAATCGACTCTAAAATTCTAATGACTAGACTCGGAGAATCGACTCTCAGTCATTAGACCCGACGCTGCTGTAGCGGCTGTATGGTGGAAAGTACCTTCACTTTTTTACCGCTTTTTAGGGACCGGCTTTATGGTTAAGTTACAATCTTCAATGAGTAAGCATATTCCAGTAAGTAAATACATTTATTGACTTGTATTTTATATTTTTCTTGGTTGATGTATATTTATGAAATTGATACCCTAACGAGGTCATTGTCCTAGCCTAAAGTCTAGCTAGCTTAATCCGTAAAATAGCGTCAGCGAGATCTAATTGTGTTAAAATGTCATACATGTATGAGTCATTTAATTAAAACTATGTATAATAACGCATGAATTCATTATTTGTGTTTGATTTTATGTTTCATGAGAAAATAGCTCGTCTTTGCTAGTTAGCAAGCGTAATCGTTTGTTAGCTGATATTTACCAAAACGCTGGATGTTGTACATTTATCTTAGTTTTTCAGAAAGGTTGCGGTTGATGAGTCACTTTATTAAATTACAAATAAAATATCTGTTCTTGTTATGTAATTCAGGCAGAGTACAGAAATTTCCAGGTCTTTCTAACAGGGCCGACAGGTTGTTAGCCGCCAGCTTTGCCGCAATCACATTAGCTAGTTAGCTTGCAAACCAGCCGAGTCCTTATTTGAATAGTCTCTTTTGTGAGGGAAATATAATAGATCATTTCTGTATATTCTGTTTGTTTAGCTTCTGTTCCCGGTGTACTTAATCAATTTAACAAGCCGTGTGGAAGACAAGTTATATTCATTTTAGTTGAAATACGCCATATTGAGCATCTTGCATAGATATCATAATATAGTAATGTACACAGAATACGACGTTATGAGACTTCATCGTTTTCTAAATAACTCCATCAGATTTGTTAGAATAACCTTTAACAAGATAATGTGTACAGTAAAGTGGTAATTTCAACACAACACGACGTTCAGATAAAACTAAAACTACCAAAGCAAACAGATCATGTATCTCTGTGTTAAAAATACAGTCCAGTTATAATTGAATTTGGATTTGACTGACCTTTTAAATAATAGGGATCTTGTTTGAGTAAGCTTTCTAGACTACACACATTGTCCTCTTTAAAGTCAAGAAAAATGATGCTACACGATAAGACCAAACTAATTTTTGGTAGTGTACATTTTACCCTGAGGTATGTTGAAGACATCAATAAGATCATTACAACATAAATCCTACATCAAGGGTGCATTGTGTTGGTTATTTGGATTTGAACGTCATGGTTTTACATACTCTTAAGATAAATACAGTTTACATTACTTACATGTGTTTGGACAATGGGAGGAAACCGGATCACCCGGAGTAAACCCACCCGACCTGGGTCGCTGTGAAGCGTCTGTTCTATCCACTTAGTTACTGTGCCACCCTTGGCCCTTGCAATACAATACAGTTCATAGTTTTTAGCAGCGGATACAATATTTAGCAAACATTTTTGGGAAAATAATGCCAAATTAAGGATTAAGGGACCCATTTTGGAATTAGTTTGCATTTATTTTCCAATTGTCTTGAAGTTATCACAGTGTTTTTGTAGTAAAAAAAAGGTTGGTGTACAGAGGAAACCAAGCTTCAGTATCATTGCAACTACCATTTTGTATTAATGTTATGGAACCTCATTCACCTTTTGATATTTTTTCTGCTTGTACATAAATAAAATGTGTTAAACCTTGTATCTGCATCATGAGTACATCAAAATGTGTACAAATGAATCACACATTTGGTCCACTGTAAGTTAACATGAGCAAAAGTAAAAACTCAAAGTGTGCAGCCATCTATAATTATGTTTCCTCATTCTACCGGACTGGACGGAACAAAATAAGCCTCGCCGCTAAAAATACCAAGTAAAAAACACAGAAAGTAAACCAGCTGCATGTGTTATAACATCGTTTTCATTCTGGATCTTGTAATTATGTTAAATTAATTCAAATAAAGGAAAATACTTTTAAGGTTAATTGTTGGTATGTGGTTATTATATTGGTATTCATTCCTGAACCTTCCATCTTCGTTTTTGTTTATTACAGCAGTTCTGTGGTGTATTGGGTCACACATTTATGGAGTTTTTGAAGGGCAGTGGAGACTACTGCCAGGCTCAGCACGGCGTGTATGCAGACAAGTGAACGGCGAGCCTTGCTACCTCACTGGAAGAGAGACTTGTGTGAGTGTTTTAAAGTTGGCGGGGTCGGACACGAAGAGCAGGCGTCCACAGCAGCCAGGCCAGTCTGGATGGGGTAGAAAATCTCCTGAAGTGCACTGCCCGTGTTGGCCCTCGGTCTCCTCGCTCACCTGAGGACAAGCCTTTTTTATTTATTCTTGTTTTATTTGATCAGTTATTATCATTTGATCATTTTTCCTTGTTTTTAGTGTTTGCTCTGTAGTCCATCCAGTGAGCAAAACATTTTTACATACTGTGACAGGATTTTTTTCTTGGGCTTGGTCAATATTTGTCCAGTTTTGTAGATTTTCATCATTTTTACTGTCAGCCATGGCTCGTATGAATAGACCTGCCCCTGTGGAGATCACCTATAAGAACATGCGGTTCCTCATCACCCACAATCCTACCAATGCCACTCTGAACAAATTCATAGAGGTGAGCTTTTCATTTGACAATCATACAGCTTTTGAAATTGTTCAAAGGTTGAGTTTGTAATTAGAGTAGCGATGTTTTACTTTTTAAAGATATTTGTTCATTAAACAACATGATTTGTGGAAACTGCTACTGGAACACTCAATGTTAAAAAGCATCATAATGAACTTTTTGGGATCCACAATATGTGGTAGGCTAGTCAAGAGTTGGAATTGAGTTGACAATAATAGTAAATAATAGCAAAGCACTACATGACGGGTGATAACCGATTCAAATAGATTTTAGTAGCAGAGGGCACTGGCGCTGTACACCTCGTCTGGTTGCCAGTTTGGGGGTTTTCCAGCCAAATTTGGCTGAATTCAAAATTGTTTTGCATACATTGTACCTATCTTATAGGGCTGGGCGATATGGACCAACATCATATCTCTATTTTTTGGCTGAATGGCGATATACAATATATATCTCTATATTATTTATTCCCATTAGGTGATGAAAAGGCATTTCTGTGTCCAAAATGTCCCACAGGCACTTTTATTAACATTCACCTGTACAAATTGATCAAAAATAAACTACTGGCATATTTTAAATAATAATGCTCCTCAAATAAATAAAAAAAGGGTGTTGACATTCCACCATGTCGATGCTGGTCACACCAGTGTTGTATCATTAGCTCTAGCCACGAATCAAGGGTTGTGTATTGTTATCTGTGAATGTCCATAGTCCATGCCACAGAGCTCTAGGGTCACTCTGCTGGCGTATCCCGGCATACTCCATAAGACGGAGCTTTATATTCAGCCATGTTACAGCTGGTAAGCCCTCCATTGTATGCGAGCGTTCAGATAGTCGAGGACGATTTTGGGAAAAGTTTTCACTACAGTTTTTTCCACCATGTTGTCCATATGTTTCCATAAACACTATAACGTCACCAGCGGAAAATGTCGTCCAGAGCATCCTGTAAGGCAGCCACTGGTTGATCCATCCAGCGCATGACCTCCCTCTGAAATGGAGCCTCCTGTTTCAGCCTTTGTTGATATTAGGCATGTGGAAAATGGTGGCGTGGTCTGACTTTCGCTTTATATTGATACAACAATAGTCATCTCGTTTTAAAATATATTTCTTAAAAAACACAATATATCAGCCAACCCTGCTAACTTAGACATAAAAGAGCGGTCATTACGTAGGAAAATAAAAGATAAGCACAAGTACATTTTAAAATTATTTTTCAAAGCAATACTAAAAGTAAACTTTGTCATCTGTCTTCAGTTAAATTTATTGATGTAAAATGGGCTGGATTCCATCATACATTGATAATCAGGACCAAAGACGTGTCTCAACAGAAACTTTAGAAGTTTAACCAGGACCGGAATTAAAAAGTTCTTTTATACCAACTAGTTACATCTGCCGGACCTGCTCAGCTTTTTACTGACCATGATCAGGGTTTTAAAGTTAGGAAATTAAGTGTTGCTACAAATGACTGCAGGTGTGAGTCTTTGAGAACGTCTGGGAAACCAAACATTGACTGTGCTTGGGCTTTAACAGGAACTGAAGAAGTATGGAGTTACAACTGTTGTTAGAGTGTGCGAAGCAACATATGATGCCAACTTGGTGGTCAAAGAGGGCATTCAGGTTCTTGTAAGTCCAGTCAAACATTTATAAAACATTATTAGTGATGTTCTATCTAATAGATGCACCCATACATATGAAACTAATATACGCTGTACTGTACATTGACTGCAGGACTGGCCATTTGATGACGGAGCTCCGCCTTCTAACCAGATCGTCGATGACTGGTTGAACTTGCTGAGGATTCGGTTTAGAGAGGATCCTGGTTGTTGCGTTGCGGTCCACTGTGTAGCCGGCCTTGGGAGGTAATGTTTCGTACACAAAGTCATTTCATAAGGTGATAAGCATGATGTAAGGTTAGTGATACGATGATGTGATGTTCACAAACAAATATGCGAAGGCTAAAGTGAAACGTGTTATGATAAGTACGTGTGTTAGATTTACTAGCAGTAGTTTTTCCAAGCTTCCCAGCAAGAAGGTCTGTGTTCGTTCCTCAGGTGGGTCAGTTCGTGTCCTTTATGTGTGGAGTTTTCTCCCACAATCCAAAAACATGCAGCTTGGTTAATGGGAGACACTGAATCTTAGGTGTGTGTCATGCTATAGACTGGTTCCAGCCTATACGGAATTTGTAGTTCTTAGAATTATCTTTATTTTACTTTAATCCATAACCTGCTTTGCATTTTTATTTCCACAGAGCTCCAGTCCTGGTCGCTCTTGCCATGATTGAGTGTGGAATGAAGTATGAGGATGCTGTTCAGTTTATTCGACAGTAAGTGTTTTATATAAAAGTAAACGCTTTAACATTTGGTGCAGCAAAGGGGCTCAGGGTGTAGCGCTATCGTCTCGTAGCGAGATGGGTGGGGCAGTCCGAGTCTTTTCTATCGGGGATTTGCTTGTCCTTCCTCTGAGGTGCAAGTGAGGTGAATTGGAGATACAAAATTGTCCATGACTGTGTTTCAAATTAATGAATTAAACTTTTGTAATTAGTAACTACTGTTTATGTCTTGAATGTAATCAAATTTGGTAAAACATGCCATTTAAATCCTTATAAATAGGATGGCATGGTGACTAAGTGGGTAGCTTTGTCGCCTCACAGCAAGAAGGTCTGGGGTTCGATCCCCAGGCAGGGTGGTCCTTTACTCTGGGTTCTCCAGATTCCTCCTACGGTCCAAAACATGCAAGTGATGTGAATTTGAGACACAGAATTGTCTGCGGCTGTGTTTGATATAAACTAATGAATTAGTTTGTCATGAATATAAGCACATGAGTAAAACATGACATTAATAAACAAATCGTAATAAAAACTTTTTGGTTTATTTAATTCGGTCCAATTGTTCATGTTCTGAGTTCATTATTACAATAAAAAATATAACCCTTTTATTTCGTAGCCTCAAGTCTGGCTTTAAGACTTTATTCGCCCATCAGAACAAAAATAGCTTCATGGTTCATATCTGTACCTGCACCACTGTTATGTGATATGGTCATGGGCAGCCAAAGCTCATTCAGGCATGTTGGCAGTGACGGCTGGCTCAACAGCTACTGATACTACAGCAATGAGCTACTGTTGCTTAAATGGGTGGCCCAAAACAAAATTACATGAATACGTATTTAGAATTTAGAATACATGTTTCACCACTGCAGTGAAATTTGTCCTCCGCATTTTAACCCAATGCATGCATTGAAACACACTAGTGAACACTAGGGGGCAGTGAGCACACAACCTCAAAGCAGTGGGCAGCCCTAGCCACAATGCCCAGGGAGCAGTTAGAGGTTGGGTGCCTTGCTCGAGGGCACTTCAGTCAGCTCTCAGACCTGTCAGCTCCGGGAATCGATTCGGCAACCTTCTGATCACTAGCCCAGTTCTCTAACCACCAGACCACGGCTGCCTCGTTTACAACTCGGTAGATTAAGCAGGCAGATTATTTTTAAGCATTAAGTACTTAAGCTTCTATTTTTGGAATCTTAATCCTCTGACATTTTGTTGTTTTTTTTTTTACTAGGAAGCGTCGGGGAGCATTTAACTGCAAGCAGCTCTTATATCTGGAGAAATATCGCCCAAAGATGCGTCTCCGATTCAAAGACTCAAACGGCCACCGTAACAACTGCTGCATCCAGTAGAACTTGCGCAGAAACCCCGAGTAACGTGGACAGTTAGGACTTTTGATTGGAGAACCTGTTAAAACACTACTAAAGATAAATAAAATGACTCGTTAGTTCCCATGCTTGTCTTGATCTGACGATCTGTCCTCTGCCGTCGAGGTGGAGTTCAGGTCCGAGAGGTTTGCACATTTATTCGCGCCTCCCGTCTCTGCCATTGGCTTGTGAACATATTTATAGCTTCAAAAGTTTTTACAGTGCCCTCTGCCAAACATCAAGGTGGTATTGTTTAACCGTGTCATGTTTTTAAAGGTCCTTAAATATTGACATATTGAAACGAAGAGGCCAGTCTGTGTGCTGAAATCAATTGTGTTAGGAACAGCTTATGAATTAACGAAAGAAAGGTCAATCATACTAATAATAAAAGACTAAATGCATACTGATTATATGGCTTATAATGTATACTAGTTGTAATGGGAAGTGCATATGAAGGGTGTGGGATCTAGTTTGTGTTGTTTATCCAGACATTGTTTACTAATTACTGCCATGTCAATAGTGTGATGTCGGTGTTTTGGCTTCGAACTGGACCTCTATGATATTTTGTATGCCTTTTTATTTGATGTGCGTAACTTAATACTTGGATACTTGATTTCTGTAAGGTATTTGAAACGTGTACTGTTAGATTGGCTATTTATACTATCACTGGGTATGTGTTTTAGTATAGTGAGAGGTGTAACTGTCCACTGAATTAAGAGAATAAAGAATTAAGAGCGCATTATTGGTGTCCGCAGCTTTTTATGTCTTTCAACCTGAACGTTTCACATACAAACACATACAGGGCTTTATCAAAACCATTTATTTACGCATTTTCACGATCGTGTTACATCAAACGTTTTATAAAATAAATAATACTATTGTGATGCGTCACCCAACATGAGATTGAGTGCGTTGTGCAAGATTGTAAAAATATTGGATATCAGGCTGGAGGCTGCATAGACCTTTAAAATAATAATAATACTATTAAGCTGCACTGTAAAGGGGTTCAGTCGGCAATGTAAGATGCAGTTGAAGTGTCGTTTAAAGGCTGTGTATTTACAATATAGTGTGTGTTGGTACTTTTAATTATCGTCCTGACTAGGAACGGTGTATTAATAGCGGTGTATTATTGTCATAACTTAAGATTAGATCCTACAGTGGGACAATTCACAGACATCACTGCCAGGTTTATATTTCTCTGAGGAGATTTTCTTTATTTGTATAATTCATTTATTCATACAATAGTTTGTGACTATTTAAGAAATAATGGCTTTCATTAAGATAAATAAAAATGAGTACAAATACAGTATTTACATTTTTAGAGAAATATTTCTCTAAAGAGTATTGTTACATCCCTAGTCCTTACCTATTTCAGGATCGGACTCCGTTTGTCAATGAAACCTCCACTAAAGGTTTATATTCTGTATTTTGTATGATTTATTTACTAAATGCTTCTAGCAGTCAAGTCCAAGGGATCATTCAAATGTTTAAAATGATACGTTAGCCTCTTCAAAACTAAATCTAGGGTCTGAGCTAAAGCGCTTATCCTTACAAAGGGAGCTTTGAAGTTAGGCCCCAATTGCAGCTATTTGTAGGCATTGTGTTTATCGGATGAAAGGAAAAGCGTTCCCTTCCAATCTCTGTGCTCATTCTAAAAGGGAACAACTGATGAACACTTCATACTGCATCATTCTTACGTTGCACTGAATCAGTGGGGGAAACTAATGGTAGCCAGCATTTCAAGTATTAAACATTGTATTTAAACTATAAGCTGTCATGTACTCTCTTTCAGAGAGAGACCTTTATAGTCCTCAGTACGCTTGTGTGCACCCTATCCAGGGTGGTGATCACTTTACAATCCACTGCAGCCTAAATCACAGCCAGTGATCTCTTGATTTAGTTTCTTGGAGCTCAAAATGTTAACCTGATATACCTTTAAGAGAAAATCACACTGTCATGGTGTCAGAATGGTAGCTAGGACGACCCCTGCGATAAAAAAACTCGAAAGGTTCCCTCGGTTTGGTGGTCTTAACAATAAGTTTTGCAGCCAGCACTCATCCGTCTGCTTAAAATCTGTCCGGTCCTTTCATGCTGGATTCTTTGATAGACTCCGGTGCTGCTACTGCACTGAGGACACACTGAGACGACTCACAGTACCCGTTAAGTCCAGGAGGCCCGGGAGGTCCTGGCACTCCGGGCACTCCGGTTGCACCACGGGGCCCTTTCAGGCCATCACGTCCATCATTGCCGTACGCTGGCAGCCCGGGTTCACCTGAGTGCAGGTAGTGATGAAATGGAATTAATGGACACAGTTTCCGAGAACTCATTTACAAGTGCAAATGCAGAGTGAAGAGAATAGGAAAAAACTTGTGTAAATGACAATGCAAAAATGGGCAAATTTTGCATGGTGTTTGTTCTGTGTATTCCCATTTTAAAATCTATTAGAACCAGGTAAACTTGAAAAACAAGCCGAGATTTTTGTAAATAAACAATAAAACATTTTCTTACAGACAAAAGAATAAAAAATAGATCAGTACTCACACTGTGGTGAGTGACGGAGCGAATTTTCTTTTGCTCTGATCAGTTTTTTTACTGCGAATGGTATATTATACTGCGAATGGTATGTTATACTGCGAATAGTATATTATACTGCGAATAGTATATTATACTACGAATGGTATGTTATACTGCGAATAGTATATTATACTGCGAATAGTATATTATACTACGAATGGTATATTATACTGCGAATGGTATGTTATACTACGAATGGTATATTATACTGCGAATAGTATATTATACTACGAATGGTATATTATACTGCGAATGGTGAATAGTATATTATACTGCGAATGGTATGTTATACTGCGAATGGTATATTATACTGCGAATGGTATATTATACTGCGAATGGTATATTATACTGCGAATGGTGAATGGTATATTATACTGTGAATGGTGAATGGTATATTATACTGTGAATGGTATATTATACTGCGAATGGTGAATGATATATTATACTGCGAATGGTATATTATACTGTGAATAGTATATTATACTGTGAATGGTATGTTATACTGCGAATAGTATATTATACTACGAATGGTATATTATACTGCGAATGGTGAATAGTATATTATACTGCGAATGGTATGTTATACTGCGAATGGTAT
>JAYDZG010000016.1:14980095-14992954 GCA_034509265.1 Microcambeva bendego | reverse complement strand
TACTGTTCAGTAAGAAAGTGCGATTTAGGACGGAACCAAGCTCTCATAACGCGAACACAGAAACGGCGATAATTATGAGAAGCGAACAGAGGAGACACGACAAAGAAAACGGCAGAAAAGTCATTTTAAACTGGAAAAAAGTCTGAACTCATTGTGTTATTGAGATGTTGACTTTTTTCTTCATTGTAACCGGCACATGCGCTTCAGAATAAACACACACACACACACACACACACACACACACACACACACACACACAAAGTCTATATGAAACAATTCTGACACAACGTTTTTGCCTCCTACAAAACATTAAAGCTTTATGTTTTGCACAAACTGTAGCTGAAACTTTTAGTTCTGAAAGCTGCACAAACTAAAGGTGATGTTTAGGTATTGCTTATTATTATTGCCGTTTTAGGTTGCCTGTATATATTTTACAAGTAAATTTGAATTAGATTTATTTTTTGATGTATTTATTTTTGACATTTATAATTGTTCTATTTAAACAAATAAAGAATACAAATGTGCAGTTTGTTTTAAAAGACATCTTATTTCATCTTGTATGTATTTGTTTTTGCTCTTTATTAAATAAAAAGCGTTTCTTATTCAATTACTCGGTTATTTGCTGGAATAATCGATAGATTAATCGATTACAAAATAGCGTAACACTTGGAAAATACTGACTCCTCCCTTACATACTCATGTCTGTGCTTGACTAATGTTTATTTGAACACAAGAGAAGACCCAGGGGAGAAAGATTACCCCACCAGCCCAGAAGTGGAGTCAATTTTGCTCTCTTGAGGTAGAGAATAATCAGGAATCATATTCACAGGTATGCTATTGTAATTGCATGAACTGTATTAGAGCGCACCAACCTTGTATAACCCTCATGCAGACCTGTTTGACGTGTTGATCAGTTGGTCCTCGACCCTGTAAGATAGTAATACAAGCAGCACACTAACTATAGGAATAAATTCAGCCTGTAAAGCAGAGCCGTGTAACAGCTTTAAAGTGACCCCAATACGATACTTGATATGAAGTGAGCAAATTAGCAGCAAAATGATCAGTTCTACATTTTATTTTGGGCTTTTCCAATTCGTTAAGACCGTGAAGGCATACCATTATGACCATCTTCCTAAATGACCAGGCTATGCAGCCCCATCTTTAGCAGTGAGTTGGGTCTTGATGGACCTTGGATGCCCATGATCCTGTTGCCGCTTTAGCACTGTTCCTTTCTTGGAACACTTTTGATAGAAACTGACCACTGCAGACCGGAAACACCCCATAATAGCAGTAGCATTGGAGCTTCTCTGACCCAGTGATCTGGCCATCACAGTTGGCCCTTGTCAATCACGCTCAAATCCTTCTGCTCGGCTAATTTCCCTGCTTTTATCATAAACTTGAGGATAAAATATTCACTTGCTGACTAATATGTCCCAAACAGTAAGAGATGCCGTGATAATCAGTGTTATTTAGTTCACTAGTCAATGGTCATAATGGTATGCCTGGTTGTGTACAATCCTGTGATTTCATTTCTAAATCACTTTACAGAAGCACTTCACAGCTTCTGATTAGCTTAGCTGAAGAGGTCTGTTACATTTTATTTAAACATAATGTTTTAGATCATACCGCTCGTCCTTGGGACCCAGGTAAGCCAGGTGTTCCTTGGTCTCCTTGCATTCCTCTTGGTCCAGGTGGTCCTGGTGGACCATCCAATCCCTGTTGTCCACGCATTCCCTCTGGTCCTTTGTTTCCAGCATCACCCACTTTTCCTACCTGGATAAAACCAATTTGAATCATGATCAACTGCCACATCCTGAAACAATTCCACTCTGGGTTGGGGGAAGGAACAAGTTTGAGGTCAGACAGAGGGAATCACTGGTCCAAAAAGGTTAAAAACCTCTGCTCTACAGTCACATATAACTAAGCATGACTCAGTTAATAGGGCACTCATAAAGGCACACTCACCGAACCTTTCTCGCCAGGTTCTCCATCATCACCCTGCAGGATAGAGCAAAATGGCCTTCAGATCTTTAAAGGTTACTCTCTTGGCTGGCAAATTTGACTATACTAATTAGGATAATAATATATTAAAGTACAATTTGCAATTAACTGTGTTCAGATTCTTTCCATGAATAAAAAACTTCTACAGCGTAAAAACACTACACAAGTCTGAACCAATTAATTACATCGTTTTGTTATATAGTTAAAAAAAAGGTATAGTGATGATACATACTACATCTCCTTTTTCTCCACTTATTCCCTCCTCACCGGGTGCTCCCTAAAAACAGAACACAGCAGTGTTGGGGTTTAGAAAACTCAGATCAAGCTCATTCAAAAAAATCAAGGCTTTAAATATTGAATAATGTAATGGATCATGGACAGATAATTGTAGCTTACTTGCTCGCCTTTTGGACCAGTAAGACCAACAGCACCCTGAAAATGCAAAAGAAATCAATATTTTAGTCAGCTTCATACACAAAGTTCTTTCAAATGATCTCTTTACCTCCCTAAATATCAACTATGGGAGGTGCTAGCACTGAGATGTACTTCTTATTCATCTATTTTTAATCAATTACTAAAATAGTTTTTATAATTTCTATCTCTGAATTTTGTCTTGCGAGAGGAGGTACGCTCAGATGGTTCAGGGGTAAAATACAAGCTAGCTTGTCAGTTTGAAACTCAGCTCTGCCATCCGGCCAGACTGGGCACCCACATGAACAACGATTGGCTGTTGCTCAGGGAGAGAGATCTTGGATAGGTACTTCTCATAACTGATTCGAGGAATAATGCATTGATCAGGGTGTAAATGACTGCAAATCTAACACCATTGCTATTTTCCATACAAACAGGGTTGCACGTTGCATGTGTTTCTAATGAAAAGAGACAGAAGTTAAGCGTATTTCCATGACCACCCCCTGCTTATAAGTCTCAAAATGTGAACAGCCCAGCCACCAGGGGGCGCACTTATCAGTCCAAGTTAAGTGGTATGATAAATTAAGCTGAATAAAACAAGAAGACCTGTGTCATTAACGCAAACCAGTGTTAATAACAGTGGCTAATCTGGTATCTGTCCAGAATGATTGACAGTGCAAACCACTAAATATGGAAACAGCCTTACCCTGTCACCTTTCTGTCCCTGGTAGCCAGGCGCACCTGGAAGGCCAGGTAGGCCCAGATTCCCTTTAGGTCCCTGAAAAACACACACAGTGAGCCACACATAATTTAAACACTGAAACATCTATGCTTGGTACAGCAAAAAATTCCCATAACTTAAGCAAAGGTTCTTTTAGAGGTTCACATCACTAAACGTGTAGATGTGGGTTCTGATTTCCGGACTGCTGATTTAAGGAATGTCTGCCAAACAGAGGGTGCTTTCAATCCCGCCGTACTTGGAATATCCTCTTACCAAAGAAAATAACTCTGGAGCCTAGGCCCCAATAACAACACTCTATTCATGACCCAGTAGATCGCTGTCGCACAGCGAGCTGGCTCGTTATAGGTGGATTTTATTACGTTGTTGATTGTAAGCAGATTCTAGGTACGGAATCTCCAATATAAATGATAATATATTTATACATGATTATTATTATTATTATTATTATTATTATTATTATTATTATTATTATTGTTATTATTGTTGTTGTTTTTGTATAGGAATTAATTATTAATAATTATTATTCTGAACATCCACAAAATACTTTTTTTATTGCCTTATTTTTTCTTTATCGTAATCATTTACATTAATAATCATTTACATTTATAAGAATTATTGTTAAAATTTTAATTGCTCATACTGTGACTGTTGTTCTTCTTGTTTTCATGTCATCCTGCTACAATTTTCTCCTTTAACTGCAACCAGTAATATACTGATGCTTTTAAACTTTCTTCATTTTCTGACAATATGTGATACAATGAATAAAAATCACAAACAACGCTCATATATTTAACAAATCTACTAATG
The DNA here is from genome assembly GCA_034509265.1 of Microcambeva bendego. Lineage (NCBI taxonomy): Eukaryota > Metazoa > Chordata > Actinopteri > Siluriformes > Trichomycteridae > Microcambeva > Microcambeva bendego. The sequence continues at coordinate 14,988,993 of JAYDZG010000016.1, read as the reverse complement.
GAGCCTTTGTAATTCACCTCAGTTGACAGGTACTTACTCTTGCACCTGGTGTTCCGGGAGGACCACCTGGACCCTTTTCTCCTCTCTCACCCTACAGAATCACACAGAATATTATTTAAATGACCAGCTTATGTATGTTGCTTTATTGATATAGAAATAAAAGCATACTTACTCGCCCACCTCTCTGTCCTACAGGCCCAACCTCACCCTGATCTCCACGTTCACCCTACAATCAATAACGTGAGAATACATTAGAAGGTGAGAAACCATCCACCAGTGTATTCATCTTTTAATTTCTATTTGTTTTGTTATCTGTTTGTACACCCGGTTAATCCACAGCAAGGATGTAGAAAGGACTTGTTGGCATCTTGTGTTAGTAGGTATAAATCAGTCACTAGCAGCAGGTGGTTGGTGATTGATAACTGCTGATAAAGCTGGAGGGAGGAGTTAATGCTAATCCTGCATCAGTACTTTTTCAGCACACTATATGCAGCCAGCAGTCAATCAGTGGAAGCTGAATATTGGACCAATTTGTTGTTTATCATCCATTTAATCTAATTTTTGCCACAGCACGAAGTAGCATCAACTAAAAGCTGCCACTCCACAGACAGTGACCAATACATCAACGGGAGCTCAAACCATACTTGTCAGCTGTTGCTTGTGGCAGCCACCAAATTTAAGGATGGTTACACCAATTTGACTCATATTAACCTTGGAGCTAGTTAGCCAGCAGAGAAAACAAGAGGTTCAACTGGCTTGATTGGGTTCATACTTACTTCTTTTCCATTGTTACCAATAGGACCAGCTACTCCTGGATCACCAGATCCTCCCTAAAGAACATAGGAAGACAAGCTATGCTAACACGTAGAACAAATTACTGTAGTACATTCAACAAACACACATTGTGGCCTGGTTTTTTGAGAACTGGGCTTGTGATCGGAAGGTTGCCAATTCGATACCCAGAGACAACAAGTCCTTGACTGAGGCAGCCAACGAAGTGCTCCCCGGGTGCCTCGGCTAGGGCTGCCCACCAACCTGAGCACTTGTGCTCCCTGCCCCTTAGTTTTCACTAGTGTGTATATGTGTTTATTCACTGCACAGATTGGGTTATAATGCGGAGGATAAATTTCACTGTGTGTAAAGAATAGTGGTGAATATAAAATCTCTATTTTTTTATATTTAAAAAAAAATGCCATCAGCAAAAATGTTTTTGGTTGCACGTGTAGTCATGGATGCAACCTGGCTTTCCCATCATCATCACGTGAAATCTTCTTTGGGGTTAACAGATACAATATGCCCAATATGCCTCCTATCGCCCTCATCCTCGTTTTCAATGAAAATCTAAAAGTGTGGAAACTTTTATATTTATGCCGTTTAAACCAAAAAAAATCCCACCTACCTTCGGCCCACCGTCGCCCATTGCACCTGGAATGCCTGGCAATCCCTAAAAGTAAAAAGGACAACGGCATTTTTAAAGAAAAATGCTTGCACATGTGGGTATTCTCTGAACGTTTCATTGTGCACTTAAACTCACAGGCAGGCCTTGAGGCCCAGCATCACCAGGAGATCCTGCTTTTCCTGGCAAACCCTAAAGTAGTAAAAACAGCCATAGTAATGTGAAGCCAACAAGAAAGAATAATCTGAATCTCCATTCCATTTATCATGTTTTTCGTTATCATGTTTTTATGAATTCTGTATTTTCTCACATTACCTTGACAGCCGGTAATCCTGGGATACCCTCACGACCATCTACTCCAGGTAATCCCTATAAATGAAATATAATAACTTTTACTAGAAACAGTAATAAAATACTTGACATCAGTATGTTTAGGATTTTATGATGACTGAGCAAGACACAAGCACTTACTGTTTGTCCTTTAGGTCCAGGTAAACCTAGCAAGCCTCGAACCCCCTGGGTACCCTAATGAACATATAAATACATAAATATTAATCAGTCAACTCTGACAGATTTTATAACAATCTATTCTCTCAATTTAATATGTTTTCGTTCTATAATTGGGTGCAAATATAAGATCATTTATTATCTTTAGTAAGTCCTTACCTGACCTCCTTTAGGGCCAAACTCACCAACTTTTCCTCTTTGCCCTTGATCACCCTTAAACACACAATGTAGGCATTATATATAAACTCAAAAAAGGAGAAAACATTTGTAATTGACACACATAGTCAATACAATTTGGCTGATTGTGTACACTTTACGCCACCGATCAGGCATAACATTATGACCATCTTCCCAACATTGTGTTGGACCACTTTTTGCAGCCAAAACAACCCTGTAACTGTGATGCACTGTCTTCTGACACCTTTCTATAAGAACCAGTTTTAACTTATTCAGCAGTTTGAGCTACAGTAGCTCATCAGCTGGATCAGACCACATGGGCCAGCCTTCGCTCCAAATATAGGTTCTCAGTTGATGCAGCAGTAAACGATGCTTGCTCAGCCAGTAGGGTGTCTCTACAGAAATAAATGGCTATTTTTGGGAAGTGAAGGTTGGGGGGGGTCTGGTAGATGAACCAGAATTATCCGCTCTAATGATTCCTTAATTGAGGAGCAGCTGGAAGCTGATACTTACAGGAGCTCCTTGAATTCCCTGAGGGCCGATGCCACCATCTATTCCATGAGCACCCTGTTTGAGAAAATTTTTCATCATTCACATTGTTAAAGTCCACATATTACAGTGTTTCGTATGCTTAAATACTTTGACCTTTACCTTATCCCCCTTTGAACCCATAATTCCTGTAATCCCTTTAAGTCCTAGTGGACCCTGAAAAAAAACAAGAGTTGTTAAATAATAAGATGTAAAGCTGATAGCAAGATACATAATAACATAAACTGTCTGGAATTGCTATAGACAAACATCATTTAATGACGGTTGCACTAATCAATTAAACAGATGCATAAAATATTATATATTTTTTACAGGTTTTCCTTGTAATCCCGACTCTCCAGGGAATCCCTGTTCTCCTTCTTCACCCTGAATGGTAAAAAAAAACATTAGTTATTTGCTGATTACTCATTCACTTTCTTAACTGCTATCTATCTTAGCTTTTCAATGGGCGTAAGGCACACAGTAACACCCTGTGTGTCCATCCCAGGGCACACACACACACACACTTTAGTTAAATATAAAGACACCTGTGTTCATGACCTTTACTTCTCAACGGGACCAGTGAGCAAACCATACTTTCATCAAAATGTTTTTTCCCGATCAGATTCTCCCATAAAAATAGGGGTCACCACAGTGGAACTGGTCCTATACCCGGCTTGAAGGCTATAACAGACGCCCTTCCTTGGGACTGACTTGATACTGGCACTGAGAGCACACTGACAAGTGCACCTCCCAATGGCTGGGCTGTTTCAGCCACATTTAGCAAATCATGGCCACACAGATGCCTAATCGGCTACTTTTTAAATATATGATCCCCAAGTTTTAGCACCAGTGGGCTAACGTGGTTTACTGCAGTGCCAATCTAGATGGCATTCATCAAGATAAATAAAAACTTGTCATGGATCCACATCAGCATGTTTAGAAGTTAAGTTTAGGTTTTGCTATTAGATGTGCTCATGAGGCGCAGACTATTCCCAGTGAAATCCAAAGTGACATGAAATAATGTAAACGTAAAATTATACTACTGTGTTTCCTTCTCAACTACCACCAATACCATCCAACATAGAGGGACATGCTTTGTATTTACCTTATGGCCTTGTCTTCCTGGTTCACCAGATTCACCTTTCACACCTTTGTGGCCCTGCAAACAAAATATGAACACAGATAACTTATGGTCACTCAAGTTTTTATCCTGGTAATTCATGCCTTTGCACCTTTTTTCTCACAATTTAGTGTCGTTGCTGCTGGGGATCCATGATTGCTTATGAGGAGGGTAGATTTGCCGCTCACAGCTCCACCGACAAGTGAACAGTCCTTGCGGACCACTTCTTTTTCACCCATGCTTTCTACACAGATGCCTCGGTCTACTAACCAGGGTTTAAAAACCCAGTCTACTTAGTCCAATCGTCCCACCCAAGCGGACATGTAAGATATTATTGTCCTAATGCAGACACAGCAGACTGTGCTAGCGAGATGTAATCAAAACCCAATAACTCATTACTGGTGTGCTTGCTCAGTGGTTAAGGTACTGGACTAGTCCTCCAAACGTTGCTGATTCAAGCCCCATCACCACCAGTTTGACACTGTTGGGCCCCTGAGCAAGGCCCTTATATCTCAATTGCTTGAAAATTGTGTTCAGTTGTAGATGTAAGTTTTGGAGAAAAGCATCTGCTAAATGACAAAAATGTAAATATAGCATAATATCCCACGGTGGCACCTGGGTGTCTATGTCACTTAGGTTCCATCGTTTGGTTAACCATGCATGTGTTGTAATAAGTAATAAGAATAATGTTGTTGGTAGATTACAAAATAATAAAAATAATAATTGAATACACATTTAATAAAGAGAAAAATAGAGAAATAAATATAGACTCAAGTGCAATAATAGTAAATATTTTTATATAGCACTTTTCTACCACAGGCTACAAAGTACACAATCCAAAAGATACAGTATAAAAGAGAAAGCTAAAACAAAAACACAAAAGACACACAAAAACAACACAGCTAAGCCCATGAGTAGAATAAAAAACAGACATAAACCAAATAAGCAGAGCACCTCAACTATTAAAAAATGAAACATAACCATCAGCGTATGCCCCTTCTCAAAAGCAAACGAATGAAAATATGTCTTGACCCAGATGACCCAAAGAGAATGATGCTGATCCCAATAGGCGGCCCAAGCTCAACCAATGGGCGCAGTCATCGGGTTTCGAGGTGGCACAACGTGCTCGCATGTTAAAAACAACATCACAAATAACTTACTCATTAAATAATGCCCTTGAGAAAAACAAATGGGGACCCCTGTCTTAGACCATGTTGAGAAATCCCAATGGCAAGATTCAACCCCTGCATATTGCAGATGCCAAATCTTATGCTAGTCTGTATGACCCTAGGTTGGGTTCCCTTATGTTTAAACCACTGAAAACTCAACAACAATAGTTGTTATGGGTTATGTAATAGCTGTTATGGGTAATGTAAACACCACCCACAGATGTGTTCAAGGTGTGTGGCAAAACTAAGGGCCATACACAAACACTAAGAGTGAAGATCTTTTCATTCCACAAAAATGGTTAAGAAAAGATTTCCAAAGATTTCCTAAATTTCACACAGAGCTCTTAACAATCCCATCAGTTCAAATGATAAAGGCTGGGACAAATGTGTCAGTGGAAACTGAAATATACTGAAAGATGTTTGGATAGGCCTGCACAATTCATGGGCACTGTTCTATAAAGCGACAACTGGTCATTACAATAAGACAAATTATCCTTATGTGGGTCAGTGATTTGGGGATATTTTTCTGCTCCAGGAACTGTCAGTAAATATATTTATTTTATTTTATACAGATACAAAAGTGTATCAGTATTGGATCCAATTTGAGAGGTTTTTAATCTAATTAATCAACATTTCCTTTTTCTAAGCATTTGAGATGTTGGCTGACACGGGCTCTCCTAAAAGACATAGGACACAAGACATCTTAAAGCACATACCTATTATTCCTAAGATATCTTGCACTTGAGTCAGCTCAGTTAATATGAAGTTGTCAGGACCAAAGAATATTTGATATATATTGATTTGGAAAGCATCCAGCAGGGGATGTGGGATATTTTGCTAGCACACCAGCACAGAGAAGTCTGAAACTCAGCATTGCCATCGGTAAGCTAGGCGCCACCCTAGCCACTAGGATGCAGAAACCAGTGCATTGTAGTGCGGTTCCCAAGCCTGAATAAATAGGAGGGTTGTCTCAGGAAAGGCATCCGGGGTAAAAACTATGCCAAATTAATAATGCAGAGCACTATCCACTATGGCAACCCTTAACAGGTGCAGACAAAAAGAGTCGCAGTTTAGGAATTGGATCATAAATTAATGTGTATGAAGACATTGCAAATTATTGTTACTTAAATTGATTTAAGATTATTTTCCTCATTATGAGGTGATTATCTTATTGGGTTGTTTTGTCTGTCACAAGGGATCTGCTGCACATACCAGATATTTTATGCCAAATGCTCTTCCAGATACATTCTTATTTCTATTCAGTCTAGTCGCCAGCACTAAGAGTGTACTGACAAGTTCATGTCCCAATCACTAGGCTTTTTGAGCCATTCTCTTACCACACATATAAGCCAAGGTTAACCGGTCTGAAAATATATTGTTGTGTAAAATATAGTATGATCCTGCCATATTTTTAGTTCTTTACCTTCATTCCAGGTAGTCCACTATAGCCAGACAGTCCACGTGTGCAGGAATTTGGACACTGCCAAACAAAAGTAAAAACATGATCATATTTTAGAAGGTTAGAAAGACAAAACTAGATGCACCCAGAGAATACATTACAAAAATATTTAACGTGTAAATTCTCAATACACAATGGATTTACACAGTGAATTTATATTAAAATATATCTATACACATTGTTAAGAAATGTTTGTGGCTCCAAGTAGATTGTGTATGGTAGGAGTATAATGACAAATACATTTACAAATTAATAAACTAATGAAAGAACTAATGAAAAGAATAATTGTTTCTTACCAATTCCTCACCATTCCAAACCCCAGGAGGACCCTAAAATGTTTCAAACATGAGTATTAGACAAAAAAATTCATGTTTCACAGCAATCTCAATCAAAAATTACAACACAAACTGATTCCATGTCATTGGTATATGAATACACATCACCACATAGGTGTAGCAGTTCTTACTCTCTGTCCAGCTGGTCCTGGAAGACCTACAGGCCCCCTTGGCCCGTGGCTTCCCTAAAACAAATCAAACATAATTTAAAATCAACGTTAGACCTATCGTAGATCTATCACACTAGGAATGGGTTCTAGTCTACATACTGGTGGTCCAGCTTTCCCCAATTCTCCTGGCAATCCATCTTCCCCATCTGCACCCTTTAAAAAGAAGCAAATCATTAAGGTAAGCTACATTCAACAAGCACATGAGTAATGCAAGGCCATTTTTTAAAGAAATTATTTATAAGAAAAAGAAACTTACTGCTTCCCCATCCTCTCCAACACCCTAGAGGACATAATAATATAGACTGGATGTCACTTAAAGTTATCACTTAAAATGAAGAAAACATTTGTTCAGATGTTTATATTTGTATTCATTCAGTTTGTGGTATGAAATTATTTGAAATATTATTTAATTATTAATTATTTGAAGACCTGGTTCAGTAAACTGACCCCTTACCTTGTTTATACTCTTTTATATAGGCACAGATACAGTAAAATAGAAAGTAAAGTAAATTATATTTAAATATGTCAAAAATAGCTACAACATTAACATATCTTAGCCATCCAAAGTGTTTGAACTACAAAATAAAACTAGCAACAAAAGCATGCTTTAGAAAAACAAAATAAATACATTTTGTTAAATAAATATTAATTATTTCATCAGTTATGTGTACATCCATCTTTCCACAGTTAAAGAAAGCTTTGATCACTGCACTATTTATTTCAGGCTGGCAAAATGCGGGATCTGTGAAACAATATTCTTTTTGAGAGCCTGAAAATAGTGTTCTTAAATATAACAGCACATTTTAACCAAACAGACTGTACATGTTACATGTTGTTAGTATTATATTACAAAGTTTTTGTGTTTTATAAAAACCCACAGTTTTCTATAAAGAGCTCTTTAGGACATGATTTACTTGGAGTCACTTTTGTTGTTTGATTTGAATAACCTCAAGATTAAATTAGTCAAAATCACAACACATGTAGTTTAGCGGTTTAACATACTTGAAGATTATAAAATTACAAAAGAACTTGTTTACGTACAGGTCTTCCTCGGGGTCCAGGTGTACCAGGTTCACCCTAAAAATGTTCACAAAACATGAGACAGCTCAGTGGAGTCATATTATGATATTAATACTTCGTGATTTTAGTATGAAACTTACTTTTTGTCCCATAGGACCGACTGGACCAGGATTTCCAACAGGCCCAGTCAAACCCTGAAAATATAAAAATAAAACATAATATTATATATATAATATTAATATATGTATTATATATATATATACATATACACAACTATAACAGCCTTGTTTTTTGTCCATCTGTGAGTTTTTTTGGACTTGTCTACTGGTAGTTCATACTTCAAATACAGTTCTCTTAAGTCTATGCCCTACAATGCTCTGATAATCTTATAATGTCACTGTAAAGCAGCCCCCACTACAATTTAGAATTGAATAAAGTAGTTCAATATCCATTCCCTCCTCTTCCCCAACTAACTTCCTTCACAGCTAATACTGACCAGGAAAGGTCACGGACTTTTACACGCCGCCGTCTGACATGTACAGTCACCAGTTGCTACTTTTCAACTCAACCCGCCAGCAGAAGCCAGAAACACATCAGTAATTTGAAAAATGCCAATTTTATGTATTCAAAATCAAATCTGCAATACAAGTAGTGTTCAGAAACCAAGGGTTGTGAATTATTTTTTAATTGACAGAATGACGTATGGTATCAGTAAAATTGATCCCTTGTTTTTGTCATCGTCTTAAAAATAAACTATTTGTAACCGTTTAATTACTCTGTGGGAGGCACAATGGCTAAGTGGGTAGCACTGTCACCTCACAGCAAGAAGGTCCTGGGTTCGATCCCCGGGTAGGGCGATCTCGGTCCTTTCTGTGCGGAGTTTGCATGTTCTCCCCGTGTCTGCATGGGTTTCCTCTGGGTTCTCCGGTTTCCTCCCACAGTCCAAAGACATGCTACCAGGTTAATTGGGGACACTGAATCGTCCTGTAGGTTTACCCAGCCGTGTAACTGGAA
>JAYDZG010000016.1:14759228-14772866 GCA_034509265.1 Microcambeva bendego | reverse complement strand
CACAGATTGATTGTGGGACTACAACAGCAATGGGTCCCTCTGCCCCTCACGTACCAGCCTCAACGATGGCCAGCTTGTTGCTAGGACACACAGAGAGTACTTTCAGCACACGGCTGGTGGTCCACAGCAGCTTCTCATAGTTGTTGTTTCTCATGATTTGCACCAGAGCCTCTGGACCACCGTTAGCCAGAATGATCAACTGTAAAACAGATCAGAGAATTTACAGATATGTTCATCTAATTGTACTCTGACTTGCATGCAGACAGTATTTAATTTAGTAGGAATTGACAAAACAAAACCTTAATTAAGAATTAATTAATAAAGGCATTGAACAGGGCTCAACATTAAACTGAAATCTTGCCCCTAGCACCACTACCAAAACATGTACAGGTGTCAGTATAAAGCTTTAAGAAGAATTTAACATCTGTGCCATATAAAATAAAACCTCATAAATGGGCCAGAGACACGAACTGAAATGAGCTTTCCCACATTAAATGGATAGCTTTTATGTAGTTAAAGTAACTGTGCAGCCATAACAATGACGAATGATTTTACATGCTTTAGGTTGGTTTATAAACCATATTCAGCTGAATATCTGTATGAACATGAAGTGGCCACTTATGTTCGTGTAGGCACTCAGCCAGCCCATAGCACGCCGAGATTCCAACCCTGAATGAACCAACCGTTATAATAATAATCCAACTGTACTCTGGCACTAGGAATGAACACACCTTGCTCTCCTGGTTGCCATAAGATAGAAGCTGAAGGCAGTCTGTGGTGATTGCTAGAAACTTTGCGTTGTTGTTCTTTAGCAGCGGTACCATCCTTTGCAGACCATCCGCAAGACGCACGGACATCTTGGCTCCCTCCTGGTGTAAAAGCAGGTTGTGGAGTGTGGTGATGGCATAGAAAAGCACAGGCTCCATAGGAGAGCTGAAACACACACACGCTTGTTTATATACATACTGTATTTATATATATATATATATATATACGTAATATGCAGACTTTTCTGTTCATCATTATTGGCTAACTATTCTGCTGAATAAATAGTTTTAAATGCGCTTGTCTGAAAGGGTTGTGTGATTTAGCCCATTATACAACACTGTGTAGAATAAGAGCCCAGGTTAATCCTAAGTTCTTAATGAACAAGTTTTAGCAGTCATGCAGACATCAGCAGTCAATTGTCTGAACATGACTTTCTTAGTATGTAGTAGTACTATTATATTTGTGTTAGCTTGTGTGAACAAAGCCGGTACAGATTTAATCAGGACATTTTTTAAATTCCTAATGCCATGTCAGGTACGGTGGCTATGATCATGTCTAGCTAAAACATTATTTAAAAGTCAAAGTGGTGGGTCAATATACTTCTAGTGTATTTTTAATGCAAGTGATTCCAATAATTTAAGCGGTTTAATTTGGCGGCTGGTGTTGCTGTTCATATTGAGCAATTGTGTTCTGGTGGTGTTCATTTGTTGGTATGAGTAGAGGATGTGTTAATTTCCTAGTATATAATGAACAGGTATAAATGTGCGATTTCTGTGTTCCCTATGTGGTATCTTGTGTACTGTATACACTGTTCCCATCGTTCTTTGGAGTATTCGTCTATCAGCGTTTATGATTGGGTGGAACTCGAGTTTTTCATTTGTTCAACCAAGCTTCGCTGCAGCTGGTGAACTTGGTGGGTGAGTGATCTGGGTCCTGTGTAAGCAATGTGTCTCCGGGGCTTGAAAAAGTCCGTTTCTGTGTGAGCCCGTGTTTGACCAAAGTAACGACCTGAGCCAGAGCCGATTCCACTCACCTGAGCATGCGAACCAGAGCTGGGATGCCTCCTGATTTAAAGATGGACAGCAGGCCCTCACGATGGTGTGACAAATTGTGCAGAATGCTGGAGGTGGCCCGTGCTGTCTCCAGGTCGCTGGTGTTCTGCATGGCCCTCACAACCGCTGCCACGATCTGTGGTGACTGCACCAGGGCACGACGTGATGCCTCCTTACGTGTAATCTGGTTTACGATCTGAGCAGCCTGGGTTACCACAACCTGGATGGACAAAATATCTTAACCTCCATTAATCTGAAGATTTTTCCACATATTCCACATATTCCACATTCGCTAAACAGTGCCGAGATTTTACATAGTTAATCAAGATTTTCCCATGTATTTACTTACAAAACACTATTTATATATTATCATTAGCATTGAGTGAAATAAAAAACATAATGGGACACTATCAGTATAACAAATAAATCATTACATATCTGGCTTCTTTCTTTGTCCAATGTACATAGATCACTACTGAATGCAGAAACATTCTTAAAGGAAACAACAACACGATCTAAAAACCTGAATATGGAGAGCAGATGAAAATGTGACAGAACACTTCCATTACCGGGTCGTCATCGTTGAGCAGTTTGGTGAGCTCTGGTATGGCACGGGTTGCCATTTCTGCATCCACTTGGTAGTTAATCAGATGCATGATGGCTGTCTTGAGGAGCTGAGAGGGCTCAGACAACTTCTGCACGTTGGTCATCTGAGATGAGTCCAGCTGTGTGGACAACGTGTGGACCGTTTCTCCCACCATCGTCTCCGGGAACATCGCTTCCCTCACTCGGTTGGCCCGGGTCATGGTGTAGTGAGACTCCAATTCTAATTAAAGATAGATTTTAAATGGCATAAAAGTAATTTAGCCCTTTCTGATTTTTAGCCAAAAAGATTAGAGGCATTATATTTTACTCACTGTTAAATGTTAGAATCAATAGTAAACATCTTTTTTTAAGACTCAGTAAGGTTTATTCACTTGAAAACATGTAACTAAGGTTTGCATTGAATGCTTAGCGAGTAAGTGGTCTTAGTTTGATTGGTAACATTTCCAGCTGTTTGCCCTATTGTGTATTGCGTAACATAAACAATATTGCATAAACATGTTTGTACACGTGTGTGTGTGTGGCTTACCGGCAGGGTTCTCTATAAGTGTGGTGGTTAAGCTGTATTGTTTGTGCATTTCTGTTGGATCATCTGAGCGCACTGTGCTGGCTCCCGACTGGATTCCTGAATCTACTGCATAATGTGTGGACTGCCACTCGGTCACCTTTCCTACACCTTCTCTATTCCGCACTGCAAAGTTCATACAAACGAAATATAAAGTTTACAGTGAATCTACCAAAATGTAAAAGAAAGTCTAGAAGTAAATATAGTCATAAAACATATGACATCGGTCGTGAAGGGTAGTGATTGAGATATTTGTTTATTAGGATTTAAATGTTTTACACTTACTTTCATGACCGAAACAGCAGTTACTAGTTCATCAGTTCACAAGATTATATCAACACGGACAATGTAAAGTCTCCAACTTGCCTCACTTGCATGTTTTTGGACTGTGGGAGGAAACCAGAGCTCCCGGAGGAAACCCACAGAGACATGTGGAGAACATGCAAACTATAAACCTGAAGATCAAACCCAGGACTACTACCAAAAAATGAAATGTTGCTTGTTCAAGCCCCACTACTGCCAGGCTTTCCACTGGTTTGAGGTTTAAATCCTCAAGTGTTTATACTGTCACAGTAAGTTGCTTTAGATGCCAAGATTTGTATGCCAAATGCAGACCGTTATATCCCGGTGATGCCAGCTTTGCAAGGCATGGGACTGAATACTTTTTAAAACAATGTAATAATCAAAATCATTTTTATTTAGTAAGAAGTTTAGACTTACTTTGCATTGCCATTACTACTTCCTCTTCTCAAACCTCAACAAATTTTAAAACCTGAAAAAAAAACAGCTTGTTAGTCATCATTAAGAAACTGACAAGATTGCTCATTCCTTGTAAAAATGTGAATGTGTTTAAAGCTAAAACTGTCCTTTTAAGATTTTTACATTCTTATCGGTCAATGTATACGTCTGTTTATTTGGCATCAGCATAAATCATGCGTTAGACTCTCCAAACAAGTAAGCGCACAGTTTCAGAGAGGCTCGGCCAAAGTGATTGACACCTCTTTGTTTTCATTTGATGCACTGTTATTTGTGGTAAAAGGTGTCGGTTACCCCTATAATCAATGTTATATTGATATATGGAGACATTATGATATAATTTATAATCATTATAATTAATATAATTGTAAAACGTCATAAGATTAGAATATATAGAACTGTGTTTCAAAAGAACTTTATGTTTAGCAGACTGTGAGTTAATCAGTTAAAAGTCATTTTTTTATATATGGACAGCAATTAACACAACAGATATAAAACCAAATGGTGATACAAAATGCCAAATGCAATGTTTTTTTTTTCTTTTTGACCTTTGACTCATGTACACACCCAAACAGTCAACACAGAGTAGAACACGCTGTATCAACCACAACAGCTCACACAACTGGCTCGGCATGATTCTCCTTAAACACACCTCATACACGCCTCACTCTACCCTGGGATTATCCCTGTACCACAACAGTCTGTATCATACTTCATGTTCTTCTTGCTAATTAAGTCAGAACAAACTAAATTGAATTCTTACAAAATAATAATAATAAAAAAAAGTTTCTTAAACATTTGTGTATGAGGATGTGAATAGTGATTCTAGAATTAGAATGACAATATTATAAAACAAACACATACCAGGAAATTGTAAACGTAGTAAAACTGAAAGGAAAAAAAAAACATGGCTGCAGATCCTAGTGTGTGTTTGTGAGACAATATATGTAGGCATGTGAAGAAAATATAATATATACCTATATAATCGATAACCGTTCTTATTAAAAATCAAGAGGACTTTATTAATGCTGCAACGCATGAAAAACTGAGTAGAAAAAATGATTCATGCGTCTCACATAGCACGTCATGCTGAACATGCTGAAGACCACATCAAGTTCCATTCCAGTCAGCTAAGAATAGGAATTTGCAGGTCACCTTGAGCATAACAGAAATTGTACAGCTATAATGGGGGATAGGAAGTCAGATCTCACACTGTTTAAGGATCTCGGGTTTTAATCACTGTTACGGTACTAAACACGGAGAAATACAAGAACTTGAATGATGCAAAAGTACATCTGAAGCTTCACTAGTTAAACTGCAAAAGCACCAAGAACTTTATATTGAGTGTCACACATCCAGAACTGGAGTATTTAAGAGCAGTTTGGTGCTTTCAAAACCGAATTTACAACAAGAACAAAAAAAGCACAATTAGGTAATAACAAAATAACAACAGTACAAACAATTTGTGTAAAGTTATTGCACACTGATCAGATTTGAGAAAGAAAGAGATAGAGAGATAGATAGATAGATAGATAGATCGATAGAGAGAGAGAGATATATAGATAGATAGACTGTGAGTAAAAAAAAGCACCTCTGAAACTTTGCCTGGATCTCTGCCAAATATTGACCGACTTTGAGGATTTCTTTTATTAAGAACCTTTATGTGCTCAGTGGTAACCTTAATTGTAGCTTTCTAGGTAGGATTTAGCTTTTTTTTCTTTACAAAAATGTCTTGATACTGCTGACCGGAAACATAAATAGCTAAAGTAATAAATAAGTAAAACGTTTGTGTTTTTGTGACCAAAAATGGAATAGACTTTTTGCCAATTTAAAGCTGAATGCAACCGCGAAACAATTCTCGAAAATCGATTACCATGCTGCCAGATCTGAATCAAACATCAGATCAAACATTTGCAGCGATTACTTTACATATTAATGGACAAATAAAACAAAAACTAAACCTAAATTAAATATCGATTGCAAGCCAGATTATCTTGCACTGATGTATTTAATCAATTTAACTATACCTGTTTAAATAACTACATACTGTATTATACTGAAGTATCTTGAGGTCAAAGAGACTATAGCCCACCATAATAACTAAACAACTTTAAACAAGAAGAGAAGAGAATTTCCAAGTGTTCTAAATAGCAAGAATTTGAGTTGACCGCTTCTAAACCATTAAGTGACAAACGGTGTGAGGCATGCATGGGTAAATGTACCATGTACTTTTAAATAAAACACATGATTGGGATCTGGAGCTGAAAACAGCAGGCTGTAGCAAAGCTTCAGGTAAACTCTTACAAATCAGGCAGAAGTGTATAATCATTCATGTTTTAGCTCAGTGGCTTATTTAACAATGGACAGTAGAGATGCGACGAGAAAGCTGATTGTTCCATTGTGTATTTTAAAGTTCCACTTCCACCAATTATGGGGTTCCTGTTATGCATAGACATAAAGATCATTTCTGTAATAAGCTGGTCTTTTTTGTTACAAAGAATACTACTCTGTGGCACATTGACAGTTGATTTAACCGACACAATAAGATACAGACAGGCCTAGAAGAGCTGTGCATTGACAAAATAGATGGATGAAATGTTTAAATTTGTAAACTGTTGTGGTCTTTTCTCAGTTCTGTACAGTTGCAAAGGTAACAACAGAACAGATGCCAGATTGGCTGGGGTTGTGACCAAAGCCCAGTGTATCCAATGAAAAAGCTTACCACACCAATGACAAGGATAAAGCAACTGATGAAAATAAAATATCACAATGGAAAAATGTGATCAAAGTGACTGTGAGCATAACATGCTCAATGTATTTTTTTTAGTGCTATCAGGCCAAAAGTGCATAAGGATAAAAACCTTTACCACATGTAGATATTTATCTGGGCTAAGGAGTTTGTCTTGTGACAAAACAACTAGTAGTTTGACAAATTGATCCGCATTATTGATTTGGCATAGTTTTTACGCCAGGTGCCTTTACTGACAAAACCCTCCTTCAGACTCTTAATGCTGGTGTGTAGTGAAAAATCCCATCGTTCCACCTGGGCTTTTCCTAATTAACAGCTAAATCAATTTTTAAGGTAGATACATGTTTTAGCAGCACCGATAAACAGTTAGGAAGAACTTGGGTGTTTAAACAAACCTATAAACTACTTGTTTACTGTTGCCATGGGACTGGCAACATGCAGAAATGTGAAACAGGTATGACCAGTGTGCTGCTTCTTGGGCGGGGGACAATGAACCATCTCAACTTTCCTGTAAATGGAGAGGTGTGGCCACTTTCCCATGCAGTTTGTTCAGCATTACCTAATCATTGCCTTATCACTTCATAAAGTTTCTCATTGGTACGACAAGTGTTATCTGCTATTCCAACAACTGAAAGAGCTCGATTTATTATTACTAGAATTATTATTATTGGTGTAGTGCAGATACAATTGTGTTTGTTTCTGCTGTGCCATAAAGTACTTTTTCCAAAGCCCCATATTGAGGTGAGACTTCCACAACTTGTCTAAACTAAAAAATAACTGCCAGTCAACATTGTAGATGCCAAAAATGCTTCACCAAGCACCCTTGTGGTGAGCCTCTCGGTGGGAAAAACACAGACAAAATACTAATACTTTCCTTAAGGGTTTATGGTCAGAGTTAAGTTATTACTACCCTACAGTTTGCTACCCTTTAGTAGAGACTAACGCAAAACACGTTAGCACCAAAACAGAAAAGTCCTAGTTTCTGTAAATAAGTCTTTTTAATCAATACCTAAATGAAGTTTGGAGATTTTGCCCTCTGGGCTTGGAGTAAAAAAGTAATAGGAATGTATTAAAAAAACAAAACAAAAAATACAACGAGCAAAGTCGTCCTACTGCATACGTGTAGCAATACTGATCACAAACAAATGGATGAAACGGATCATATAAAATAAATGATTCTTCAAACTCCAACACCAGTTAACTAAAGACCCGATATTACTGAGCCCTTGTGTACAAGGTGGAGACATTGTTCGATTGGTAAGGAAAACTTCCAGTGGCCTAAACAGAGCCCTGACTTCATCTCTCTTAAACACATTTGAGACGAACTGAAATTATATTTGAAAGTTAGGCCTGATCATTTTGACTTGAGCATGGTTCTGTAATTTGTAGACACACTGTTGTTATATGCTGTAGTAAAGCATGTGATATCATAGTAGACATAAAGTACAGTAGTGTTGTTTACTGAGAAGTGCTGCAGTACAAACTTCGGACTTGAACTCCAGACTGGTTGAGTGGGGTTAATAAGTAACAGTCGCTGAAAATCCTTCTAGTTTTAGAGTTAAACGTTCACGCAGAATGGCACACCTGTGAACAGTGCAAGATGGGTCTTAGTGCCACACCCAGTTCGAAAGCCCTCAGGCAAGCTGGGTGTTTTTTAGTTAGGTTTTTAGACCTGGATACAAAGTAGTAGAATGTCATCATACCAAATGCAGCCAAACCCAGCTGCTGTAATACCGGTGTGACATTCCTCACCCAGCTTATTCTATGTCTACCTCGCTGCCACTGACTGAATCTCATCGCTGCCACACCCCAAAGAAATCGCATTAATTAAACAACATATTTCAGCCATCCTTCCTCAGCAGCAGCTTTAGCAGTGACATGGGTGTGTCTTGATGGTAAGGCACACCTTAATGAGTAGGATTCATGGATAGGATGTTCTAGATAGTTCTAGGACTCTAACCTGCCACTTTCGAGCCAAACATTGTTTAAATTTGAATGTTTAAGTGGTGTGTTAGCGACACCTGTGCACACTAAATGTATACAGAGCTACCAACATGGTCGGGCATCTAAACAAACAGAACTAGTATTTGATGAAGGAAAGTTCTAATAGACTCTGATAGTTTTGATATGTAATCTGTGGGACTACTTCGGATAATTTACATGAACATAGTGCTTGGCAGTTTTTTATTTTTGTTATGATATGAATTTCATATACAGACACGTCGGTTTAAAAACCCAAAACTTGTCCGGAATGCAGAGTGGTGGTAAATTGTTTCACATGGAACGTTTTTCATTGCTGCGCCACTAAACACGTGTGGACCGGAGCGCCATGCTCTAAAGTGTGCTGTATTCTCAAAGCACAGTCCACTCTAAATCTTTAATACTTGTGCAGCTGTGTGCTTCCTTGGTTAAATTTTGGTCTCATCTGACCAGAGCACCACATACTTTTTGGCAAACTAAAAATGAGCCTTCCTATTTTTGTCTGTAAGTAAAGGCTTTTTTCTGGCCACTCTATCCCAGCTCTACGGAGTGTACGGCTTATTGTGGTCATATGGACAGATACTCCAGTCTCTGTTGGGAACTCAGCAGCTCCTTCAGGGTTACCTTTGGTCTGCCTCTCTGATTAATGCCCGCCTTGCCCAGTCTGAGAGTTTTGGTGGGTGGCCCTCTCTTGGCAGGTTTGTAGTGGTACCATGTTCTTTCCATTTGATGGTGCTCTGGGGGATCATCAGAGATTTGGATATTTGCTTATAACCCAACTCTACTTCTCTAGAACTTGTCTCTGACTTGTTTGAAGATTTCCTTGGTCTTCGTGGTGTTGTTTGGTTAGTGGTGCCTCTTGCTTAATAGTGTTGCAGCCTGTGGGGCCTTTCAGAAAAGGTGTGTATATACTGACCGATCATGTGACACTTAGATAGCACTCAGGTGGACTTCATTTCACTAAGCATGTGACTTCTGAATGCAATTGGTCACACCAGAACTTTTTAAGGGCTTCATAGCAAAGGGGGTGGATACATATGCACATGCGAAGAATAACAGTTAAGCGCACCAGTGCAAAAAGTTAGTCTAGAGCCCTAATAGTGCATCAAATAAAAGCAAGAAATTTCAGTTACCCCGTTACCCCCAGTTTACACACCATGCATGGAAATAAATCTGTGAAACCGATCGAATATCGCTCTCCTTGATCGTATCAGATATACACAACCAATTTTCTGACAATGTTAAACAGCTTCTGCAATTTAACATAAAATTCACTCCAATCATGAGGTATTTACAGCTATAAAAGGAAGTCCGGGCTGTCTAAATAGCAGCAGTGCTGAGTAGAGGAATCTCAGCACAAACCCACTCTCCCTTATAGAGTTAATGGCTTTTGAAGCTAATAGAATGTCCAGCTGAGCCCAAGCACATAAAAGCTTGTGGTCACTGAGTGCTCCCCAGACACAAGCTAGTTTCCAGCTGAGCCAGAGCAAGATGTGGGTGAGCAGGTGGCTGGAGCTGAAGTGGTGAACTTTACCCCAGGCAGAATACTCATGTGTGTTCTTACAATTCACGTCCATCATCTTCCTCAGCTTTTTTAAATGCCAGGCTGTAATGACAAACCTTCATTCGTCTGCTCCAGGTAGTAGCGTACTGTGATCCACATTATTGATTTGGCACATTTTTTACACTGGATTCCTTTCCTGACACAACCCCTTCCAATTTATTTGGGCTTGGGTCCGGCGCTACAATGCACTTTAACAGGGCAGGAGGCAGTAATGTCAAACAGTAAAATGAAGAAACAATTTGCAAAACCAGTTCATCTTTCAGAATGTTGATCCTGAAGATGGAAAACTGTACTCACAGAACTGCATCTGTAGAATTTAACATTGACAAACTCTTCTGACTGTTAGCTCTGGTGTCTATGTAGTAACTTGCATGGTATGGGTAAAATATATTGTCAGGGCAATTTAGCCCAGATTATAAAATCTGAATAAATTACAGTAGGTTGGCTGAGAGGTCGTGCTCATTGCGACAGTACTAAAAGAATTCCAGGTTTCCATCATTGGAGACATACTTTCACACAACATGCTGAGACTAGCTTTTCATTTGAATGAAAGTGCAAAACCATGACCATAAATCTACCATGGGCAATAGATCTGTACGAACATGTAGCATTATATTGTTGGATAATAGGTGTGTGTTCTATTCAAGGAAAGGAATCTTGATTTGGAAACACACTAGAACTCTAGAAACACCAATATTTTTTCACCCGTAGTGTATGAGTCATTTTATTAATCAGTGTTTATTAGTTATGTGTTCACAGCATACATCATACAGCCCAGTCAGAAAAGTCTTGATCATTTACGATGCCAAATACACTTGACTACTTCAATATTTTGGTAACAGCCCATAAAAATGCTTTTGCATATTACTATGAAAAATACTAGAGTATCAGAGCAGCTCTCTGCATTCCTGAGGAGAGAAGAGAGGCATGAGAACAAGCTTGACTGACGAAGCAAAGTGTAACAAGTTCATTCTCCATGACTGATTCACTTCACAAAAGTGTGAGAAGAGAAGATGTGAAAATGAGGCCAAGTTTAGTTTGCCATGACCAAGTCTGGACTCTGAACAACTATTCACTTTACAACGTCTATTCCCGACATTAAACAGGCTTACTATTTAGGTAGGGATTCCAAAATATTATTTATACTGTCAATCTTGTGTCCAGTGCATGTAGTCACAGATCAATCACTTCAGATTTACATTTTGGAAAAGCCCTCCAGATATTTGAAATCAGTAATATGTCTTAGCTAACCTGATTTGACAAGTGCTTTCACATCTGGTTCAGGATTAAGTGATCAATTAGTAGAACTTAAACAGCAAGCTCAACAACAAATAACAGTAAATAATCTACATTTATTTACTAAGACAATTTTTTCCTTTGCATTGCTTGAGTTTCCCCCGGGAGCTCAGATTTCCTACCACAGTCCAAAAACATGGTCCGGAAAATTGGAGACACTGAACTGAACTGACGATTGGTGTACATGTATTTGTGTGCCTGTCCTGCGATGGACAGGTGCACCATCCAGGGTGTGACTGTGTGCTTTGCACCCATTCAAAAGCTCCAGCACCCACACACAAACACAACCCTGATTGGATGAGCACTTAAGAAAGTAAGGAAGTGATTAGTAAGTCATAAATTCCAAAGTCTATTACTACTTATTATTAGCATCACATTATCAGGAGAAGAGGCACCTGTACAGTCATGACTGGCTCTGTCTGGCGGGAGGATGGTTGAAGCACTGTGATGGACTGGCACCATGCCCAGGTTATTTGTGCCCTGTGTTCAGTGTTTCTCAGTGAAACCAGACCTGTCACAACTCTGAACAGGATTAAGTAGCTGATGAAAAGGAAATGCTAAATAGTCGGATCAAAGGCAATAGCACATCATACATACACAAAAATTTCAAACATTTTGGGTCTTTAAAGACACATAAAAACAATAATGTTTGTGTGATGTGAGGTGAATTTGGTGTGGATATGTGCATTTTAACTGAAGAGCATGTGCTGGTTCAATGAAGAAGAAAAAAGTCAGTATCAAAAGTGTCAGAGTATCAACACACAATGATCAAATGATCTTATGCTTGCTTTATTTTTTTATTTATTTTTCCGTTCGAGGAGATCTCGGTTCCGTCCTAAATCACACTTTCTTACTGAACAGTAGGCTGAAGCAGCGAACGTACTATTTATTGAACTTTGTAAAAAGTCTCCATTTTAGTGCAGTTTCGGTGTGTGATTTGGGACGCAGCCCTCGTTTTTTTTTGCGACACCGGCGACAACGTTTAGTGCAAAAGTAAAACTAATCCATGCAAAACTCGAGCTTTATATGGTCGTGTGGATGATTCCTCTAAGCAAAAATTTGACCTCAACACTTATGTAATTGGAATACTTAAGTTACTTGAGGAATTGTTTCAGCCCACACATATGAATTAAATAAAGCTTAATGTATGACTCATTTTATTTATGCATAACTGAAGATAGGCGGACATGGACTCTGGACTAGCCTGGTGGTAAAATGTATGTTTTGTTCATTACTACTAATACTATCTGATAACTCTGAGGCTTTCAGCTCTTAAAGCACCAGATAGATTTACTTTATGTTAATCCTCTACCACTTGCTGGCTTTTTTTGACCTAGCAGAGAGACAAATGCATGAGTTGGCATATTATAGGTTAGAAAAAGTGACAGATGGTGAATATTTCATTGACCCACTGGGATGCTGTGCAGGAAGAGCAAAACCTAACAAGACACTAAAGAACATTGTAGTCTCACAGGGTGAGCTATGTGACACTATTGGTCAGACTACTTGTCAATTAGTGGCAAAAATGTTGCATACATTGGATTCAGGAAAACAGGAAAAAAACAAAGCCCTCATATAGCCTAGAGGAAGTTTAAGTTTTAGTGGTGCCACATTTCTGTCTCTGAGGATGTAATTGACTTTGTTCACATTAGGGAGGAAGTGCAGCACGACTGGCGAGCAGGCGTATTGAAGTTTGGCACATGAGTACTTAGCACTGTCCTTTCAGTGCAATAACATGTTTACAACCATTTACAAAAATAGTAACAACAGAGCTTAGACTACTCATTTTATAATTGATTTAGAAAATAATCTAAATGTGAGTAAATCAGCATTTTTAAATCCGCTTTCTAACACGTTCCCAGTACTACACTGAATAACGTTGTGCATTTCCCCACCTTTGTCTAGAAAGCTGTGGTTGTATTAAAGACATATGAATGTTAACGACGTATGACTCAATTACAGGTCAACACCTGTACATTTACTAAATTACTAGTCTGGCATGGAATTTCTGGTTCAACACAGTTAAACACAAAACCACATACAACTTCCTGTATGGGATGCTGGCTATGGTGAATCATTAAAAAGAATGATTTTTACAATGTTGTCTGGTATATTGCTTCTTGATTTCTGCTGTGAGATGCTGATGGTAGGATTGTGAACGGTTCAAATTGTGTTGGGAAAGCTTTATTAGTACATACTAGGGTTGGGCGGTATTGATATTTTTCATACTGCCACACCTTCAGATTATACCGCGGTATACGGATTTTGGGGGGGGGGGGGGGGTGAGACAAACGAAAAATGTAAA